>JAUTBV010127914.1:0-12421 GCA_032361325.1 Lepetodrilus fucensis | reverse complement strand
TGTAATATTGCCCCAGTGATGTAATGCATTAAATCAATAAATCATAGATTTTGATATTCATCATTGTAATGTATGCACACTATAATGTTAATTGTGTACATTTTTTTATAGCTATAATAAATATCTACAATAAATTTCTGCAATAAATATCTACAATAAATTTCTATAATAAATATCCACAATAAATTGCTACAATAAATATCTACAATGTAACAATAAATATGATACTTATTTTGTTGTCGTTACCCATATTCCTGCTACTGTTAAGATTGATCAACACTCGCTCCTACAGAGAACCTCAGATGGCCCTTCTTCTATAGTTATTATTATTTCATATTTAAACACCTGAGTATTGCTGCTTGAAGCTCTCATATATCCATTATGAGACCATAGCGCTCTTGTAAATGCATGATCCCTATGTATAAGAGATCGCTACGAGAATGATTATGTTCTTGTAATAGATGCAAGAGCATCATGAAACGATGCCCTAATGATTATTTTGAATGATATGATGCAAACCACTTATAAGATTTAACCCTCTCCCTGCTGGATTAGGCACAGACACTGCTATTTAGGGCATCTCTGGTTAAAAAGAAAAGAAGAAACAACATCTCATAACTTGTAACTCCCTTGCTGACTCTCACAGATTAGAGCCTGCACATACTGTACTGTTAGAAGAAAAACTTGTGAAGGATTTCATTCTTATCATGTAGTCAATTTATTTCCATGAAACATTTTTTTCTAGCACTCATTCAAATGAGTTCTTGTTGCTATAGTAAACATTGAAATCACACTACTGTAGTAAATAAAAATAGAATGTGTTCTAACTTAAATTATTCATGATCCTTGGAAAGTCTAAGAGGTCTTTGAGTTCCTCAAGTCTAGATGTTGGACACACACACACTTGCTCTTATTCAGAGGTCAAGGTTGTTAAACAATTAATTATCGGTAGCATTAATTGTTAGTTCTGAAGAAACTAAACCTGAATATACGTTATACTAAGTCTTATTGAACCATTTCAGTATTATTTGTGGATCTTTACCCATATGCAAGATATCATCAGGAAAAGATTGATCAATATTTGATCTAGCATTCAACTTTGTCTTATAGTACTTGCTATATGATAAAAAACAACAACTCATTAGTGTATAATAATACAATAATTGTATTATTCATACAAGCCTTAGTATGTGACAACATGCATGCAACTATAAAATAAATCCACTTTCATCCAGTTGTAATCTTTCTCTATTACTGTATGTTTCAAAAGCACTAATTAACTACTATATATAATTTCACAAGTTTAATTTGATTTAAGATCTAACTTTCAAGTACATTGACAGATCAATATATAAATTGATTTTTATCTCCATTTATCACAAATCTCGCCTCGTGCAATTTAACGAAATTACTCCACTGCTATTCAGTTATATTGTAAATCTATGGTTATCTTGCAAAATTAATGGACATACCGCAGTGCTGACAAAAGCCTTTTGTTACTTGCTACTGGGGCCCTGACTGAGTGGCCTAGTCACGGAGAGGCAGTCACAGAGAGGCAGTCACGATGAGGAATCCAAGGCCAGTCTTGTATCCTGTGACTTATCAAATGTCTAGAATGGAAACTACTACTGTCATCCAGCTTAGCAATGTTAAACTTGTGTCGCTACATAAATAAAAGTGTTGTTCACTTAGATCACTCATTGAAACGATATATTCTCCCATTCTTATTTACATGAACATCGTCAGAATTTATCTATTTTGATTGTAATGCATTACCATTTTATTTTATTTTTATAAAGGTTATATTTCTGCAACATTGTCATATTTGTCAATATATTTATATTATGTTCTCATTATGCAAATGGTATATGATATTGATCGTTTCCTAATGCAATATCTCATTGTTTACCATGTTTCTCTATCACTAGATTATAGTCATTGAATTGTCTGGGGACTGATGATGAAGGCCATGTTTTCTCTTTCTATGACTACAAGGACATTTATTGGATATTACTAAAGATACAGTTGTGGCAGGTTTTCCTCCCACCATAAGCAAGTCACTATCATTACTGATAGTTGTAAAACAAGCAGAGATACAGAAACCACAGTCGCTAACCTCAATTCACTAGAAAACTTAATTGTAAAGGAAAGTAAGGAACAGCTTTATATCAATGATGTCCCTGAGACTTCTCGGCTTTTTTCTCTCTGTGTCTGTGTACTGATACAGCCTCATTCAATTAGCTATGTCCCTGGTTTATTGTAATTTGAGATTGACATTAAAGCAAATTATTTATGCTGAATAAGAGATAGTGTAATAGCAAGATTACAATCGCAGAAAATAGGGCGTGTTTTGCATGTCTGCCCCTTCCGATGAAACGACTTTGTGATAAGACATGATTCACGTTTTGTTTTCCAAATGCAGACTGTTTAGTCATCATGTATATTATAGTTATCATGGTATTTATTACATCTTGTTATTGCAAAAATATTTTTAGCGATTATTTCACTATCTGAAAATATAGTCTGGATTTAATGGATTTATTAGTATGCTGGACCGGAAAATATAGTCTGGATTTAATGGATTTATTAGTATGCTGGACCGGAAAATATAGGCTGGATTTAATGGATTTATTAGTATGCTGGACCGGAAAATAGTCTGGATTTAATGGATTTATTAGTATGCTGGACCTGAAAATATAGGCTGGATTTAGTGCAGTGATTATGCATGCTGGATCGAGTATTCAGAGATTCTGAGTTGTTCCAGGGAGCTTACTTAGTATCAGCCTCTGATGTGGTGATGACAGGGTGCAATACGACTGCACTCTTGTGGTGCAGTTACCAGCATCTGCATCGCTGCACTTCCAAGTGTTGCAGGTTTCCTCTTGCCATAAACTGAGCGCCATGATGGCAGTAAAATGATATTGCTAAGCACTTTGTAAAACAAAGACAAACAAAAGAAATCTGAAATAGAATGTTTGCAATTGAAAACAATGTGACTGGCTGTAACCTAGAAGTGGTTGAACTCTGGTGTTAGCTTCTAAAGGAATAAAACGTGTCATGAGAATAGCTATTTGACATGTCTAAACAAGCTAAATAACAATGTTTGAAATGTAATAGAAAACAAAAGTTATCTTAGGTGCATGTTGAGTCGTGATAAGCTTTGTGGGCATATTGATTGATAGGTCACTAATATCTGATAATGAAGATATTGATCTGTGTAATGTACACCTATCAATTGATATCACTAACAGATGTTTAGATCAAGATATGGAAACAAAAGTTTGTTATTCTTTCACAGACAAATAAATTTGACAATTTTCATTATCATTTTTATGTGTGTAGCATTTATTTCCGGTGTATATAATGATTCATCAAGAACTCGAATTAATTTCTTATTTTCATGTTGCATGCAAACTGTGTAGCAACAGGGAGGTAACTCTTTATTCTTTCATTCCATAGGACAGTATTTACAGAATGTAATATTTCTTTGATTTTAGAATTTATTTGAAATGTTTTCAATTGAACGTATTAAAAAATATATAAATGCGGTAAATATTTATTATTAATCTCCCAATAGTACTGATTCATTTTTGGATGTTTTCATTTTACTGAAATAATTTTGTGCTCAATTATTAACCTGAGTCCCTGTTTTAAACAGGGCATCACTATTTCAGACATCACTGCCACCTGATCATTGTCAGATTGTGTCTAAGTAAGCATGCAGAGTACACTAGTTTAATCTGCTACGTTACACACAAGTCACGGAGGCAGTGGCTAATGAGAATGACTTTACTAACCCAAGATACCTGATAGTGATACACACTTGGAAGGAAAGCAATGTGTAAAACACCCATTACACAAAAAACACCTTGTACGTTACTCGAGCCCTCTGTAACAATATTTCTTTTCCCAGTGTCTCAGCATTCAGCAACATGTTTTATTTCCCCATTAAATTATCTGCCTATAATACCAAGATATTCAATACTGTAAATCATGAAATTAATGCGAGCAGAATATTAATGTGAAAAATTAAGGTAAATACTGGGGTAAAACATGACTGTTCGCATTTTATTGGTGTCGCATTTACGTCTAAAATCTAGAGGTCGCATTAAATTAGCGACGCATTAATTTCGTGATTTACAGTACTTATTTTAATCATAAACAACCGACCCTTGTCCATCACCATGAAATAGTGCCCAAACTGGGAGTCTCAGGTATAAGTAGAAGTACCCCGCATGAATATTTGTAGATCTATGAGTATTCCATCCGACAATAATTGACAGACAATAATTTGACATAGTGGCTGGAGGTCGCAGGTTTACCTCAGGAATGAGGACAGGAATCCTGTAGCGAGAAACAGGATGTTACTATCGCTTTGTCATGTTACCTTTTGTTTACACAACAAAATTCAAGGTTGGCTTGGGGCGCATATTGTCAGCCGAGTCTGCATGTTACATTTCATTCGCGTGTTTGTATACCTACGCTCAGACACATAAACATAAACATGCTGTTTGTCAGATCAGGCAGGCAGTTTTCTGATTATATGGAACCCCAGTTTAATTTATTCCTTGTTGATATGTTGTACGCATGTTGTGGCTTCACAGCTGTATAAAAACATGACTCACCGTCTAATTGGTAACTGTTTCAGCAATTAACACTTATGTTGTTGTTTTGAATTGATATAAAAACGTCCAGATATTCTGCAAGTAGGTTTGATGTTGCGAATGTGCTTAGCATCAACAGCTCATTTCATGGCTCAGCATCAATTTGTGCACAACATAAACATGCTTTGAGCTATGCTGTTTCAAGTTGATGGATCTTACTTCTAATTAAAATGCATGTCATTCCTCCGCCCATAAAAAAAGATTTATATTACATAGTTGAAATGTACACCCATCAACGTGAATGTGCAATTTACTATCCTTGATCGAAAACTATTCTTCATTCAGTAAAGTATCAGTTGTGACAAAATTACATTGAAATTTACCACCTAATACTATCTTTAATAGAAAATGTAGCTTTTTACAAGATCAAGTGATTTCTAATTATATTATATGTAGTTCATATCACTTTCAACTTATTTATTGACTTCGCAGTAAAACCTATATGAAGTGCTGTTTATCTTCTTAAACATGATATATGACTTGAGAAATTAAATTGTTTGATAAATATGATCTTGCCCTCATGTCTTTTGATATCAAATATATCAACACTAGTTGATAAAAGTAAAAATACTCCTAGGCAAGCCTCAGATTGGTGTTACCGTTAACAACTCGTGTTGATAAATTTACCGTCAAAAGACACGAAGGTGATATTTTCTATATCTCTGCCTAGGATATGTTGATTACTTCTTTTGAAAACAAAACTTAACATATTGCTAGAACTTATATTTTAAATTGAAGGGAATCGCTCCAAGTTTTTACTTGTATTTTATGACAAAATCAAGATGCTTGAAATGGGTAAAAATACCCATGTTACACAGACTAATAGTGCTGTTATTTTGAAGTGTTTGACAGTATCCCAGCTGAATCTTTGTTTAGAGATTTGGTAAGCATAGCAGGCGAGCTACTCAGTGGGAGGGGTCCCAGGTGCACTCTTGTATTGTCCAACAGTGACAAAACACTTGTTCCTGCAGAGAATAGTGTGTCACAGTCTGCATGCTCTATTTACCTCAAGGCTTAGAGCCAGTGTCACTGGTTGCATTCACATGCCACCCATTTGTTAGGAAATCGAGTCGAACCCCACACTCCCTCAACCCCCTTCCCCGGAGAATGGACTGGTCGCATCTCATATTTTTAACCGTGTCTAGGGGCATACTGTGTGTGCAAATCTCTAAACTGTGGCCTGAATTTCCGGGATGAACATTTCCATTTAGCAGCACTTTTGTCTCTGGAATGTTCATAGAAACTGAGTGGCTATTTCTCTTTTGTTCACAGGGCAGCAGGGACGCCTCCTCGAAGACTCCCGGCGTGATCGCAAGCAAGAAAAGGTAAGCAAGGACTTCCTGCTCATGTCTGTACACCTGCCTGGACCCAGCACCATTCACATTTGTTTCTATGGTGACATGAAACCCTCCCATTACAGCACAGGGGGCTAGGGTCTGACCCTGGCTGGGTCCGCAGGGGTATCAATGCATGCTATAGTCATCAGACGGTGATGATCTGTCTGTACTGCTAGGATAGTATGTAGACAGCAGTCGAGGATATCATGGGGGATAGCTGTGAATACTTAGTTGGTGGTTGCTGTGTGAAAGGGGATAGATATCATTGTTGTGTGATTGGTCACATGTGGAAAGCTTAAAGGATAGGATGAGTAATACCTCCACACAGTTTAATGCCAGCATTGAGGGCAATCTTTGTGATGTAAATGTAAACATGGATATATATCTTTTCTACGTCAGACTTTTTCATGTAATTGAATTTTATGGGTCATTTTATTTTTAACAAAGCCAGGATGACTGAAGTGGTAAAAGGACTGAAAATAGTTTCATTGACCACTTGCTTTTACGATAATAATGTCGTCATTATTTCTGATACTCACGACAATAAACATTGCTAAAACACCATTTTCCCCTAAATACTTTATTGTTGGAAATATCTTCATAGAAATAGAAAATAAAGTAGGAGAAAATTCATGTTATTTTTATTACTGGATTATGTTAGTTTCAGACAGACTTTTGTTTAATTAGATATCTTGAAATGGGTCAATACTTTTACCAGATCAATTAACAGATGCTGCTTTCATGCCAGGATTTAGCTTATTTCTTCAATGCAAACATGTCACTAGAGAAATAGGTCAATATTTCACAACACCAGTGCATTGTATTACACACATATTCAATACATATATTGCAATTCAAGATGTGTATCACAATATGTTACCAGTGTGATATCTTTCCATCCGATACAAGAAAAACATTTACTGTTGTATAGCTATAATTAGGACTTCTCTGCTACCAGTTGTATTTGATATTGAACAGGTTTCAACACATCACATATAATTATGCTGCTAGTTAATGTCTATGTCCACATGATCAAAGCCAGATCTATGTACTGTACTGTAATTCATTTCATCACAGATGTTACCAATTTGACACTAGACAATATTATGGTGGTAAGTGTCACAATACATTCTTCTGCATTGTAATACCTTGCAATGCAAACATAAGGTGTCAGTCCTCATCTCTAAGGTATGCGATTTAATAATATATTAGAGTAAAGTAAACATGTAATGTTAGAGGTAAACAACCACTGTGGGTTTAACTGGGTTAACACATTTCAAATATTAAATAAACATTGTAAGCACTTTAGTTTTAATGAAATGCAGATGATATGATGTAGCAGCTGCTTCCATGAATTTGCTATTGTTTGTAATGTACAGAAAATAAACTGAAATGATAGACAGGTAGGCATGGATAATGGAACAATTCAGCAGGGAGAAGGTTAATAACATTTTAACATTTAAATTTTTAAATTTTTGTTATATAGTATTATAAATAGACTTGCTTAGAATTCCGGTGTATTGCCCTTTCTCAGATTCAGTCATGCTGATTGTTTACAATCTTGTTGTTTACAAGTCATTGATAGATATGCCAGTATATTTTTTTGCAGCAGCATAATATTAATACAGAATATAGCCAAATCACGGAAACAGAACATGAGTAATCCTGACCATTAGTAATGGTCAGCAACAAGTGTGGGATGGAGTAGATTCACTATTTTAGTTTTGAACATATTTTATTCACAATAGAAAAGGATTGGGTACAAGTTATGCCAACTTAGGGAAAACCTGATGTTGAAATATTTACATCATGTCCATTGCTATAACATTATCATAAAAATAGCAAATGAGAGAATAGTATGTACAAGAGGAAATAGAACTATAAATTACAAGTCCATATTAATTCAGTAGATTCAATAGTCTACAAATGGTATACATTGGTTCTGGTACTGGCCATGACACTATTGATACATCAGTACTGGACATCATTGGTTCATCACTACTGGATATGGCACAATTGGTTCATCACTACTGGATATGGCACAATTGGTTCATCAATACTGGACATGGCATCATTGGTTCATCAGTACTGGACATCATTGGTTCATCACTACTGGATATGGCATCATTGGTTTATCGGTACTGAACATCATTGGTTCATCAGTACTGGACATGGCATCATTGGTTCATCAGTACTGGACATCATTGGTTCATCAGTACTGGACATGGCATCATTGGTTCACCAGTACTGGACATCATTGGTTCATCACTACTGGATATGACACAATTGGTTCATCAATACTGGACATGAAATCATTGGTTCACCAGTACTGGACATCAGTACTGGACGTGACCTGGTGGTCGTACTGAATCATATGCTTGTTCCCCTCCACGGATAAATGTAATGCTGCAATATCGTGGAAGTACTGTAGTAAATGTCGGCATACTCTCATTCATTACATCTCTAGCTTGACAAACCTTTCAAGTATTATCAATAACAATGCAAATATATTCTACTTCATTATCACTACTTTTGGCAAAGTCTTGTCTCAGTCCGAGATAGAATCCGATTTTGTTAATTGTGATGCTGTGTGATGTTGGAACAGTTTTGTTTAGTATTCTTGTCCAGTTGGCATGTATGGGTGAAAGATTCCCGCTGTGACGTAAAATCATAATTCACTCACTATTGTCCAATCTCTACCAAATGGAGTGGGGTTATTTGAGTCAATTCCAGTTCCTAGGATAACATGTTCTAGCCTCTTAGACTTCCATTGGTCATTGGCATATTCCATTTCATTTAATTGCCTGGGCGTGATGTGATATGAATGTTTCAGGTTTTAGTCAGAACTGATAATGAAGGTTTTGTTTAGCATTCTCCTTTACCCACAGTGACCTTTACACACACCGTTTGCTGATATTTTAGACGAAATCTTAGAACCTGGAAATTGGAATGGCCTGTTGATTTCGTCAAGAGAGAAGGCCCCGACATGTGTTTTGAATTAGCTTATATCATGTCTTGTGATCTCGGGGCAAAAGATACATGTGTGTATATCTTCCTGTGTTTCTGCCAGCGTTGATGTGTGCCTGAAGGCGTTCGAAGATACAACATGCGCAGATCTACCATGCTGTTTTTGTGAAATTGCAATTTCCTCATAAATATAAGTTTGCCGACATGGCTGTATTCCTACATCCACAGTAAACATTCCTCCACAATTGCTGCAGTCAGTGCAGTGCTATTTAGACTCTCGGTGTAAGTGCCCCATGCTCGAGACCTATCGGGACTAAGTGGTCCTATCCATGTTTATTCATGCTGCTTACAGTTGTAGGAGTTTTGCTAATTCTCTTCAGAGGAATGGTATTGCCATTTGAAGGAGTCAAATTGTTGGTGAAATAGTAGAACATCTAAGCACAGTCAGTGTTCATAGCTTTTAGAATGATTTACAGAATGTGATTTTTTGTGTGTGTTAAAAGGAAGTTACAACAAGCTGAAGTAACAATAATCACACAATTGCTGCTGTATTTTCTTGAGGCCCCATTCTTCAATGCTTATTCCTGTAGTTATTCTGATCATTGTTAGGACTCTTGTATGAACAGTACTAAGACCACTACAAAAAGCAGTTGCATGGCAATCGTAACAGTTGTTTTGGTAACAAATCCCACGTTACAGTACTCAAATATCCCGTGTCAGAAGCAATTAAGATATACTTCTTCATAGAAAATGAGAAATATTCCTTCAACAATCTCTGAAAGTCTAAGTGTCTAAGCTTCCTGTAACAACTGATTATGCAATGCCCGAGTTCAGTCACTGAATTATTTAATATGGTTTTTTTTACTGCATTCACATTCACAATATTTATGGCCATTGATTAAACTATCGTGAATCATGTTGCCCTGGACTTATAGTAAGTTTTGATTTGTAAATTATGAGGGTTGTTATCTTTCAATCATTCTGTCCCTAGATCTAGGTATCGTAGTGAAAGCTATTGCAATGAGTCACACTTACAACACAATACTCCTGCATGCTTTTTGGATCAGGAAATCTTTTCATGAAGCTTACATATCCATTACGTGACCATAGCACTATCATAGCGGTCATGTATATATTTAACGATCCACACCACTTACAAGGTTATGGCCTTGTACTGGTAGATATGGCCTTGTACTGCCTTCATGAAAGGCCCCAGGCTTCAGTTCCACAAGCTGGAGATATGTTGATGCTGCAACGTCTTGTGTCTACAGCCTACACTGACCACCCAGACATAGACAGCCTACACTGGCCACCCAGACACAGACAGCCTACACTGACCACCCAGACACAGACAGCCTACACTGACCACCCAGACACAGACAGCATACACTGACCACCCAGACACAGACAGCCTACACTGACCACCCAGACACAGACAGTGTACACTGACAACCCAGACACAGACAGCCTACACTGAACACCCAGACACAGCCTACACTGGCCATCCAACTGACCACCCAGACACAGACAGCGTACACTGACAACCCAGACACAGACAGCCTACACTGACCACCCAGACACAGACACAGACAGCCTACACTGACCACCCAGACACAGCCTACACTGGCCACCCCACTGACCACCCAGACACAGACAGCGTACACTGACTACCTAGACACAGACTGGCAGATCACGGCCCGCTGGACTTAATATAATCCTATCATCTAGAGGCTGTGTGTCCTCCAACCGTAGACAGATTGACCAGATAGCGCCTGAGATGCTGGCAAATTGAATCAAGTCTGAACTCACTTGCACTCATGTATTCATTTACTTGATGACAATAATGATTGCTACAGACATTTCAGAGATATATTTATCATGTCTTTTTTTCTTTCTCTGATTGAAATGGATTTCTATTTTGTTGTTTTCAAGTGATAGCAGTAACATTACCTTGTCTTTCAATGAATGTCATAGAAGTCATTATCTTTATGACCTGATGTCGTCACCTATGGGTGAAAGCTTCCAGCTGTGATGTAAAACAATAGTTCACTCATTTATGACCTGATGAAAGATTATTACTGACGTTGTATGTTTGTCACATCGTGATGTTATGCTGTATTCCTTCGGCCAAATTAGTCTCTTTTCACATTAAAATACTCATTAACCAGACAATTTTTCTATTGTTTTCCACAACTGTGATTAATAAAAGAATGATATTACATCATTGAATTTGATCTCACAACCAACTACCTTCATAGCAACATGACAGATAACAACTCAAATGTCATTTCTTCAATAAATTTCATCACCAAGATTAATTTAACTTAACACACACACATGCAAGTGCGCGCACACACACACATACAATGTCTTTTTCTTCTTATATTGGTGTCATAGCCGATACATGTATCAACGGCAAAGGAAGTCCTATGATGTATCAATCATCGTCTAATGCAGCCATGCTTTTCACATAATGAACAATCCCATAACGTTGAATGTCGTGCACTGACTGCACAGGTCGGCATCTCACCACGACTAATGTGCTTTATTGGAGCTGCTCGCGGCGGCTTGTGGCTAACCCAGTTAACAATGACTGGACGAGGATAGAATCACTTCCTTATTGTGAGGTACAGCGGGGAGGAAAAATCAATGATTGCTCAGACAAAACATGAATCCTAGGGCCAATGATTCCGACATTGTACAGCCTCTTAGGACCCATGTAATGCAGGTAGTTGGCACTGCTCTTCAATTATGAAGTCCCACTTGTTCATGTACGTGGGCAAGTCTCTTCCCATCCTTGAGACGAAATTCCAAGATGCTTTACTATCATGTTGATAAAAAAAAGTGAAACTTCAATTGATGAAATATATATTTTGTAGATGTTTATGACATCATACACACCTTGGGCACGATATCCGGGCGATATCAGAGGTTGTTATATTCGTATATCAACCTCATATAATGCCCTAGGGCAATATCAAGCTCCATATAACGCCCTAGGCCCTATATCACAGGACCGCTTCATCCGAATATTCAACTGCCGCAGGTATCGGACACGCGTAAAATGCATCTGAATGCATTCAGGTCCAGCGCAATTTGCTCATGACTATTTCGCCGACGGAGATTATGTGGTCAAATATTGTAGCCCAATAGCAAGGTTCTATTAACATTTTAACGAATCCCAAAAATCATTTGTCATTAACTGGTATCGAACCCTGGTACGTTTGTTTGGTAGTGCATGTAGTTAACCAGCTATTCCTCCACTGAATGTAAACACAATTATGTGGCCCAACACTGAGGCATGAGAGTATTGCTACAAGGCACGTGCATGCACATTGGGGGTGACTATCACGGGTAATTTCACTATCATGATAGTATTGCGATAGTTAGAATTACTATCACGATACTATCACACTTTGACAAAGATATCGCGATAGTATCACGATAGTACTT
>JAUTBV010127903.1:0-12422 GCA_032361325.1 Lepetodrilus fucensis | reverse complement strand
TCCTAAAGTTATGACCCAGCATATCACCTCCTAAGTTAGATGACGATTTAAGAAGGGAAATGACTTGTGACATGGTCATGAAACACTTTAGGAGGTGATAACTCGGGTTAGGGGTTCCTAACTAGTTAGGACACCGCCGTGAAATGGGGACAGTTACCTTTCTGATGCGATCATGATACTATGCTGTCTGTAGAGTGGCAATGCAGTTGTCATCAATGGTCTGTCAGTGCCAGCCGGTGCTCATAGGTTTACTGACAATACTGCAACAATCAGAGCTGTGGATGTTGCAGGTTTCCTCCTGCCCTAAACCATGTAAACTTACAAGCGGTGATATATGTAAACATATCTTGAGAGCAGCTCTAAGCCCCAAATAAAAAAAATACATAAATATGCAGTCAAATCTATTTAATTGCATAGAAACTTCAGTAAATGGTTATACATGTATGTTAAAACATCAGTTAACTTTATTTTTCAGTATATTTTGTAAAGTACATACTGGTATATTATTATAATAATAATAATATAATCTATTTATATAGCACTGAGGTCCAGCTAGGCTGCTCACAGGTGCTTAACATTATACCTGAATAGTAGGGAGTGGTTCTTTATGAAATAATCTCAACTAATGGATTTTAAAATGTCTGACTTCTTGTACACCCTTCTTCCCTGTTTGTGATATTTGTTTTCCTCAGGGTATCAAGACGAGATTGTTTACATTTAACGAGGCAGATGTTGACAAATCTCAGGTGTCTTAAAGCAACACACAAGTTTCCTCAGGCTTGATTTTAGCCGGGTGTATTATTTTTCCGAAAAAAATCTTATCTTTTCGTAGTAAGCTCCCTGAGGTGTACTGCAGATGGATTAAATTATACAAACATTGTGTTTTGAATGTGTTGAGTGCAAAATGTAATGTTGTGATATTATTGAGCGACTACTATTGCTGCTGCTACTACTACTACTACTACTACTACTACTACTACTACTACTACTACTACTACTACTACTACTACTACTACTGATATTAACAATACTACTACTACTGCTGCTGACTACTACTACTAATACTAATACTAATACTAATACTACTACTACTACTACTACAACTACTATTACTATGACTGCTACTACTACTACTACTGCTACTACTACTACTACTACCATTAATGATACTACTACTACTACTACTACTACTTCTGTTAAAAATATTTCGTCGCACATGGGTGAAAGATTCCCGCAGCGACGTTAAACTCTATATTCACTCACTGTTAAAAATACTACCACTACTTGGGTGGGTGGTAGCACAATAGTAGAATGTTTGGACTTTGGAAACAAAAGTCCCAGATTCAAAACCCATCCTGTAAGCGCTACGGATGTTGCGGGGTTCCGCCGGACTTAAACTGAGAAGCTGTGATAAAAAGTGAAAGAATCTTGAAAGATACTCTAAACCCCAAGTAAAAAAATAAATAATAAAAGTTACTATACTACAGTGATAGCACAGTGGTAGAACATTGGACTTCGGAGCGAAAGGTTCCAGGTTCAAATCCCGCCCCGTCACCAATGTTTGTGAAAGTTACATTTCTGAAGCGATATTGATAGGATGCACTGACTGTAGATTGGCTGTATTATCCTTGGTCTGTCAGTACCAGCCGGTGCTTGCAGATTTACCGCAACATTCAGCGCTACAGATGTTGCAGTTTTCCTGTCTGACAAGTCATGATATGAGCTAAAAAATCTTGAAAGTGACTCTAAACCCCAATTCAGCAACACTACTACTACTACTACTACTACTACTACTACTACTACTACTACTACTACTACTACCACATAATAATAATAATAGTATTAATAATATCAGCACATTTGTCAATGTCTACATTTATATTTCAGACTAACAACCACTGGGTGTCCGTACACAATGTCAAGGCCATCAGCGGAGGTGGCATCCTTGACCCTGATGACCTGCTGATTGACGTCGTAGATGACAAGGAACAGGTAGGCCATGTCAATTTCGAAATCGACAACTGAAAGCATGTCGTCTATCTGATTATGTAGACAGAAATAGTAACGATGTAATGAGGATTTATTGATCGACTAGAGATTTTTTAATGTCGTCGTTATGGGCATGCCTAGTGTAGAGTTAATCGCTATATAAATGGACAAATCATTATTGTTATTGATGAGGATTTGTTGATTGACTCAGGGGAAAATCAATCTATAAAGTAACCATTTGTGTAATTATTTTTTGTAAGGTTTTTGAGAGGTTTTCTTAATGTAACATATTTGTATTTAGTGTTTTTCTGAGATTAGCCATTGAAATATTAACATGAAAAGGAAAGTTTCACAAGAAGTGTCTTCAATCCTGTTCCACTCCAAATTCCACAGAAATGATCATAGCACTATGAGGGTCGTAAGTCCATGTTAGCCTAGTATGGGAGTTACGATTCTGGTAACGCTACGATTGTTCTGTGAAACAGAGGACCCTGGAATTGGCAGCTACTTATACTAATATCTCTGACCAGTCACCAGCTTGCATGAGCCCAGTCAGTCAATCATCAGCTGGACAATAGGCAAGTGGCATGCCAAGAATAATAGTAACGACATTCAGAAACAATGGGTGTGATGTCATGTTAGTCATCTGCCACTCAGACGAAAATTGGGGTCATTTCGGTGCTTTAACCCTCTCCCTGCTGGAATAGGCACAGCCGCTGCTTTTTAGGGCACCTCCGGTTGCCTCCAGCATGGAGAGGGTTAAGCACCTGTAGTATCAGCTATAATGTTCCTTGTTAATTCATAATGAGCCATTTCATTTCGTGTGGTTATCTTGCTGCACAGCAGTTCAGTTCATTAACTCTCTCCATGCTGAAGGCAGCCAGAGATGCCTTAAAGGGCTGTACCTGTGCCTAATCCAGCAGGGAGAGGGTTAATTCACAGGGTTGTCTGTAGTGCCTTTCAACATCCTTACTGTGTTGCACTGTCTTGCAAATTGTTATGTGTATGACTCACGATCTCATTATATGCCAGCTGCTCTACTAGTTGTGTGTCTGTTTCATTTATGTTTCCATTTCAATATCTCATGTCTGTCTCTACTCGTGTGTTTGTCTCACTATTCCATGTGTCTGTCTTATTATTTTGTGTGTCTGGTCATCAAGATCTTTTTCAATATGTGAGTGGTGGTACACTGCAATTTGAAATGACAGATTTCAAAATTGTACATTCCTGAATAATAATAAACAGAAAACTGTACATTCATGAAAAATAATTGACAGATTTCCAATGGACAAAAATGGTGGCTGTATTTTAAGTGATAAGTATTTTGGAGGTTCAAAAACAATAATATATACTTTGCACCAGGTAAGATGAGATGGAATTGTGAATATTAACCTTTTAGTGCCTTAAATTACAGCTTGGGTTGTATACTCCCCAGGGAGTGGAGAAGGTGTAATAATGTAGCTTTCAAGATTCTTGCACACATGCTGTAATTGCATATAGAATGGGACTGTTGGCACAATACAAATACAGCCATTTATTACATTTATTATAGCTCAAATTTGAGTCCCAATATTTTTACAATCGTCCATGTCTATGAAAAAGTGAACGTCTTTCCGTCCCCGTTTCAGCTGATAGCGGATTTCGAGGAGCAGGGTCGACCGGGGCTGCACCACAATGGCGGAGACGGAGCTTCCGCGAGTTCCACGGGCACCACGAGCCCAGACATCTTCCACACAGGGGACCTAACTCAGCTGAACAGCGTGGTGCACAGGCCCTACCCCATCTCGCAGCAGAACGGAAAAACTGACGTCATCGTCACGTCAAGAGATCTGTCCTTTGGTGGGTGGAAGCTTATCAATTGATTTGTTTTAACCTTCTCCATGGTGAAGGCAACCAGAGATGCCCTAAAGAGCAGAGGCTCTAATCTAGCAGGAAGAGTGTTTTGGCTCAAGAGGATTGAACTCATAATCCAGCAACTCGGGTTTGAATCCCAGGATTGTTAGTGGTCCTGTTAGATATGCAGTGTTCACAACATCTAAAGAAATACACACTGGTCAGAAGGACCAGCTGCCCTTGAAAGCACCAGGATCCGTATTCTCCGAACTTTGAAAATCCTAAAGATTTCATGTTCTAAGAATTTCGTAGGTCTTAAGAATTTAAGAACTGGCTTTCTGCTTATGTCGGTATGTCAATTTATAATATAACTTTTCTAACTAAGAAGTTCTTAAGTTACCGAGTTTCAAGAATACCGTCCTTGGTCCTTCACCAAAACCCCTGTAATAAAGTTAATTATGCTGGTAGGAAAAGCTCCCAGCACAATGAACCAGCAATAACAAAATAAAAACTGGTTACTTCAGTGGTTCCTTCAGTGCAAATGTTACTAGTTTACTAGTTTAGTACGGTGTACTTTACAGATTAGATAGACACATATCAATCCCCATCAACTTAGCAAGGACAGATGGAATAGCCCAAGGCACCACATTGAGCAAATTCCTTGACTCAAATATACATACCGGGTATGTTAGTAGTCACTATCAAATGTATCCATCAGTGGTTTCAATATACATGTAATTGGAAGTAGGTGGCAGAGTAGCAAAAGTAAGAGGCAAAAGACCTGCATAAATCATACTTTCATCTACAAAATAGTATCAGCAAGAGTGAAAGTAAACGTCAAAATTAGGGAAATACTCCGAAATAGACATACAATTTTGCCAGTTGCTGGCACCTATTGAAACCACTGATCTATGTTGGCTTTTTAATATTTAAATATTATTTTTCTTCTGGGCAGTTTTGACTTGAAATTGCCAAATTAATTAAATTTGTGATTTATTTAAAATAATTCTGCAATACCAGTTAACAAGTGAAATAGAATAAAATATTGACATGACTTTATTACACAACCGTTTTGCCTGCCTAAATGAACTTTTCTTGCCGATTATATTTTTGGTAATATTTCTTATCTGTTAATCACAGATTATTTGTTATATCTTTACAAATGGGTGAAAGATTCCTGCAGCAATGTTAAACTCCATAATCACTCACACTATTACTTCAATTGCCTGTAGATAGGTTCATAACAATAATCTGTAAAACAAACAATCAACTTAGTCTGGTCTAATTTGTCTGTTGCTTATTTAATGACCTGCAATTTTCCTTGTGATCTTCCTTGTAACCAAATCAAATGCAAATCAGGCCAGGGCAACAAACAAAACACCAAATACCAGCTGTGGTGAAGTCATGACCAGTGTTTAATGGTGGGTGGTCAGAGCTTGACCATACTGACCTGCCTCTGACCGGTCTGCCTGGGGACAACTATCAGAGCATTGTCACCTTTGGGGTCCATAATCCAAGATGGTGGCACAGTACTTCTCTCCCCATGTGCGAGGTTTTAGTTTTGCTTCAGGGCTGTTGGCACGTTTTGCACAGCTCTGCCAATTAATGGAAGAGCAAAGGGTAATATTGACGTAGGAATGAAAGCCATGATTGAAAATTGGAGGTTATTTGTAAACTCCCAACAATAAAAAAAAGTAACCATGCCCTTAAATCTCAAAGGAAAATATAACCAACAACATCTATAAAGATAATTAAAGTAATTATGCCTTTAATTCTCAAAGTGAAATATAAGCAAACAAAAACCTATGAAAATAATTAAAGTGACCACGCCTTTAAAGCTTTAAGTTAAATATTACCAAATAATATATGACGGTAGAAGATAATTGAGAGGACAACTATAGGTTAGGTAGGTTTATCGTGTTTCAGTACGCTGGGCAGTAATTTACTAACTTTGATTGTTATAGCATTCTTTGCATTTTCAGTAGACATAAACACGTCTGCTATTTTTACAGTTATGTCTTCTAGTTCTTTTTATATTCAGGTATGTTTTCTATTTAAGATTAGGCGATTTAAGTAACAGTAATATGGCAAATGGCTGACATGTTGGTAGTCTCATGTGTACTGTTGCTAAATGGCTAATTCTGTCTGTAAGTATCATTATAGCCGGTTGTGTTATATACACATGTGCGGAAATAGGTCAGTACAGTGTTATATGTCTTTACCATTGAAATTAATGGTTCTGTTATGATTATTTTTATTTATACTATTCTAGAAAATATATTCTAAAAAATAAGGACAGGAAAATTTTAACAGGGATACAAATTACAACTTGTAATTCAAAATCATAATTACAAAAACTATTCCATCATCATTATAGATTGTCTCATTTATTGAAAGTTCCACTAAGAATATTGATTGACTTTTTTAATGTTTAAACCAACTACATGTATCTTTCACCACTTTTTGTTTCCTTGATGTGTACCTTTAATGGATTTCTCTAAGGAATGAGGAAATCCAGCATCGTACCTTTACCAGCAGGGTACCTTTAATTACTGGCATGGAGATGTTCCAGAGGAAAGCAGTTATCTGATGATGGTTTATGTCAAAAGTCTGATAACCAATTTGGTTACAGGATGGGACGATATAATGATGCTCAGAATAGCAGGGAGTTAAAGCTCCCCTCCCCATTAGCATTACTGTAGTTATTTGTATCAACCATGTTTAAAGCTCCCCTCCCCATTAGCCTTGGTTATTAGTATCATAACCATGTTTACTTGATTTATTTCTACACCTGGCCTTTAGAGGTTATAGAAACAAAGGTGAGTGCATTTTCATGCTCAACTTGCATTTTGGGCTCAAAATCCAATTCCAAATTCTAAATTTGTGATTTGAGCATGAATTTGTACACAAAATTGTTTCCAAACTTCAGGGCTTGTTACTTTAATTTGTGTTGCATATTGGATGAGGTAGATTGTCATATTTATTTATTTATTTTCAGTGTCATACATACACAATTGAAGTGAGAAAGTTATTTGAATCTTGTTCACAAATTATTTAGAATTTTTGAAATTATTTTGAGTTCTGATTTTGTTGTTTACTTCAATGTTTTTATATGTTTATACTGTTATTGATTCTACTAACCTACTGTAAATTGATTTCAAGCTGGTACCAAGCACAGCCCACTTGGTTGCCTCCAGCATGGAGAGGGTTAATTTGGGGTTGTGGGTAGGATGGTGGGGGTGATAGTGGGTGGGGATGCATGAACAATGATGAGTGAGGGGTAATTAAAACAAAACCCTGGCATTCTCCGCCAAATTAGCATTAGGGTATAAACCACGTTGACAAAATTGTTCCGTGGTGTATTCATTAGTTTTCTTAATTAACCTTCCATCGTCAGGCAACTGGAAATGCCCCACAAAAGAGCAATTGATTAACTCTCTCCATGCTGGATGCAACCGGAGATGCCTTAAACAGCAGATGCTGTGCCAAATCCAGTAGGGAGAGGGTTGATACAATCGGAGCCAAAGGCCCCTGGTTCAAATCCTGTCCAGGGAGCCCAGCCTCAATGTTTATGAAAGTTACCTTTCTGAAGCAATCATAATTAGGATGTGCTGTCTGTACTGTGGCAATGCAGATATCATCCTTGATCTGTCAGTGCCAGCCGGTGCTCGCAGGTTTACTGCAAACAGCACTAAAATATAAATGTTGCAGGTTTCCTCCTTTCCTAAACTGACTCTTAATACCAATTTTTTAAAAAGAAATAAAAATATAAGTTGAATGAAACTAGCAGTGGGAGAGAGTTGATGATGTTTTCTTATATTTTATGCTACCTATTGATGAAAATGTGGCACCCCAATATAATAATAATAATTATAATAATAATAATAATAATAATAATAATTTGAAATAATAAATTAATTTATAAACAAATTTTAAAAAAAAGAGATGATAATAATAATAATAATAATAATAATACTAATAATTATTTATTTTTTCAGGTACAAACCTAACGGTGCGACGTGGAAGTGAACCAGCTCTGAACACGTTGCCCAATGGAATTCTGGAGAATGGAGACTCCAGTGTTGGCAGTGGAACAGGCAGACGGGAATCTCACCAGGTACCATTGAGAGTTACCTCCCCATCTTGTACTAGATTAATGCATTTTTTGTGTGTGTGTGCATTTCATGGAAATGACTTTTTATAATGTTAAATAATATTGGATATGTTGATCACAAATTGAGTAAAGAGTTTTATGATACTATGTCCCAGATATAATTTAAATATGGTATCAGTGCACTGTCTGTACCATGACAGTACATATATCATCCTTGGGTCTGTGCTTGTAGGTTTACTGCAACATTTAGCACTACCAATGTTGTGGGTTTCCTGCTGCCCTAAACTGACAAGCTGTTATGTGTGAAAGAATTTCGAAAGCAGTTCTAAACCGCAACTGAAAAACTTGAGTGGCAATGCAGATATAATTCTTGGTCTGTCAGTACCAGCCGGTGCTTGCAGGTTTACTGCAACATTCAACACTACGGATGTTGCGGGTTTCCTCCAACCCTAAACTGATAGGGTGATATAAGTGAAAGAATCTTGAAAGCGACTCTAAATGCCAATTTAAAAAAATTCACGTTGCTTTGTTTTCAGGAAAGTGATGAGCCAAGGACGGAATCCGAATCCGAAAATGATGAAAATCTGTCGCTGTCCAGAATTGATCCCAAGGAAAAGAGTCCGCTGTCTCGATTTCAGCGCGATTCCAAGCGTCAGTCGCTTAGCAACAGTCCTGAGATGTACCAATGGCTGGACGCTCAACAGAACCAGCAGGAACGATGGAAAGAGGCTCAGGTTTGTTGCAAAACCAAATTTGGAACGTTTTGAAAAATTTAAAAAAAAAAAAAAGCTAGGGACAGACATAGTAGGATGTCTGTAAATCGCTGAATTTCTGAAGCAAATATCCTGAGTTTGAGTCTGTCCTGGAAACCCTGGACTTGCTTCCACAGACCTATGGGTGAAAGATTCCCGCTGTGACGTAAAACAATAATTCATTCATTCCACAGACCAATTGTAGCGCTATGAGAGTTGTAAATCCTACTAAATAAAATGGCGTTACAAATCGCGTAGTGCTGTGATTGTTTTGTGGAACAGGGGCCATGCCCTGAGATTACAAAACCTTTTTAGTACAATATCCATGAAGCTCAAATATATTTATTTGTGAATTGAGGATATGTGAATAGAACTGTGAGTGTCGGTACTCAAGAAACGTTTTGTAATTTCTGGGGCCAGGCGTCGATGTTTGATGGGGTTATGATTTAATGTTAATTTTTATTTTTTTCCATTGCAGCTTCCAGTACCAGTAGAAAGAAAATGCCCAATCGGTGGAAGTGGAAAAGAACAAGATATCAAACAGTACAAAATAGACAAGTAAGAAAATACCAAATATGAATAGGCACCAAAATTGAAGGCAATATATAGGGATGGGTGGTAGCACAATGGTAGAACGTTGGACTTCAGAGCCAAATGCCTTGGTTCAAATCCTATCTGGGACCCTGGCATCAATATCTGCCAAAGATGTATTTCTGTTGGGATGTGCTGTCTGTACTGTGGCAATGCAGTTATCATCCTTGGTCTGTCAGGTTTACTGCAGCATTCAGCACTATGGATGTTGCAGGTTTCCTCCTGCCCTAAACTGACAAGCCGTGATATAAGTGAAGAATCTTGAAAATGGATATAAATGGCAATGGCTATGGTATTGTTAAATTTTTCGTCAGTAAAATATCATCATCAAGAGTGTATAGCAAACACAACTAAATTTAATGATATGTTTTGTTTCAGTGATGGTGCTATAAAAATTGTGCTGAAAAATGATGGGGGCCCACTGGGCATCCATGTTATTCCTGACGTCAATGACAATGGAACGTAAGTTGGATGCCGAGATTCGTAATTAAATTTGTCAAATTAACATTAAAAGTACAAAATATTAATTGTCATGTAGTAGACACATATTTACAGTTTGTTTTAGCGAAATAAAATTTATGTACTGGAAATATTTGTTGAAATCTGTAACTGTACAGTCCCAAGATATGTCTGATCTTTTATTATTTTTAATAGATTTTTTGAGTAAAATTACACATGTACTATACAAAGATGTAATAGTATATGTAAAAGTATGTAAAAGTATGTAATGATTTTATAGTTCTTATCTGTTATGATTGATATGAAATATTGGACTGTATTTTCGACAGGGAGTTGGGATTGGTCATACAGGGAATAGAGAAAGGAGGTCGTATCGAGAGAGATGGGAGGTTAAAGGTCAACGACCGCATCATTGACATCAATGGAGCGAACTTGGAAGGTGTCAGTTTTGACAAGTAAGCACTTCTTTGCATTTTTGCAGTTATAGAAACTAACTTTAAAACTTACTAGCCAGAATAGCGATACAAATCACGAATGTTATGAATTTCTACTAGCATTTGGGATACCTTTAGCATTGGAGGAAATGGCCCAGGCTAGTGGCCTCCCGGCTAGTGATTTTTGTATTCGACAGTGTGGAACATTGAATTTTTGTCTACATTTATTTCAGCAGAAGGACTATGTACTAAAAATACTCATTCTTTATCACATTAATTATAATGTGTTTTTTATTGTGGGAGCACTATGGTCTAGTCATGAATATACGAGAGCTTTGAGAAATGATGCCCTGTAGTTAAGCTAGAACCAAAATGGACCTATTTTTGACAACATTGCAGAAAAGAAAAAAAAATTAAACATTTATTTTTATAAAAAAATAATAAAAAATTACACTTTTATTAATTTTTGTTCTTCCATAGTGAAATATCGTGAAAACATATGTCAGTATAATACAATATAAATGTTTTATTTTTTTCAGTTCTCAGAAAATATTTCGTGATGCAATGCGGACGGCCGAAGTCAGACTGAGAGTCATAAAAGACCGCCCTGCTCCACCACTCCTTCCAACCAAACCACCGCCATTACTGCCAAAACCCAAATGTCACGCACCCATGAAGCCTTCACCTCTGACCCTTCCTTCACCAAGGGAAGACAACTCTCCTCCATCGAGTCCAGAGAAGACTAGCACTCCTACAGTGAAAGAGCGAACTTTCAGCAACAACAACAACAACAACCAGGATGTGAATTTGAACATTTTGAATGCTCATGGAAAACTTCCGATTTCACCTCGGGAAAAGTTAACCGGTTCACCGCTTCCTCCTCGTGACAAGCTGCCCATCCAGCCAGGTCCACCGCTGAGAGTTACCTCCCCTACGAAGAAAACTCCACCAGCTGTGCCTCAGAGACATCCATCTACGACATTATCAACGCCGAAGGAGCAGGCGATCAATACGCTAACAAACACGCGGAAAATCGGAAGGAAGATACAGATTCAGCTACAGAAAGGTACAAATGTTGACATTGTGCAATCGAGAAAAATATCATGAATTTTGTGTACAAATATTGTAACTCAATTATCTATTGTCCTGTTCCACATAATGCAAGTCAGCAGAAGTTTTAGAGAAGTTTTATCTTTTTATGCTTTTTTTGTCACTACGTTTCTGAGAATTTTGTGTGTTTTTGTTGTTGTTCAAGACAATGTTTTAATTGATTCCCAGGTGCGCTGGGGTTGGGCTTCAGCGTGACGTCGCGAGACAATCAGACGGGCGAGAGTCCGATATACATCAAGAACATTCTAGCAAAAGGTGCTGCTGTCCAAGATGGCCGACTTAAACCAGGCGACAGACTTTTAGAGGTGTGTGTGTGTGTGTGTCGGCGCTTGTGCGTGTGTGTATGTATTGACAATCATATAGTGTTGAATGATCGATAGATAAACAAATTCTATGCTTAATCGCTCTAGCCAAAAAGAGAGAATAATACTGGCAATTTTTCGTTGTCTTAACTATCGACTGCATTTTCAGGTGAACGAGGTGGAAATGACGGGTAAAACTCAGAGTGAGGCTGTGGGTCTGCTGCGTAGTATCCCAGAAGGCCAAGTCTGTAACCTGGTCGTGTCTCGACAGGAAGTGGTAGACGAGCTGTTCCGAATGCCCAGAGAATTGGTAAGAGGCCACCACTTGCCCTGGTTACTGTTTGTGGTTACCATGACTACTATTTGTAGTTGCCATGGTTACCATAAATTGTAGCGGCCATGGTTATTATTTGTGATTTGTTTTTGAAAGTGCATTTCACTTTCTTTACTAACAATTTTCATGGAAAATATTCACATGGATGAGTATATTGGTGTTTTGTTTCATTGCATATGGTTGAAAGATTCCTGCAATGGTAAATAAATAAATATATAAATAAACGATTTTAGAATATTTTCTTACAATGGTCTATCCAGTCATGGAAGGGAAATAACTCTTTATAAAAATGTAATCTGAATTGTTATTGCAAACGGAAAATATTTGAAAATTGAAAGATTTATGTCAGTTTACTAAAGCTGTGTTCACACTGAAACCATTTTCAAATCGAATTCCCCAATTCGAATTCCGGAATTCGATTTGTATTAACTGATTTGAGAAAACACATTCACACTGTCCCTTAATCCGGTTTGATTGAGGGACAGATATATGTAGGAATTAATA
>JAUTBV010127892.1:0-12423 GCA_032361325.1 Lepetodrilus fucensis | reverse complement strand
AAGTGAATGTACTTTGCAGTTATAGCTAAGAACTAGTCCAAAACAACCATAAATATCTGTGATATTATGCCCTTAAAAGAGGTTTGCTTCAAACGTCTTCAACTATAGTTTGGCATTAAATGCATTGACACCCCTATTTCGTAATTATATCGGTAAATACTTCATGGAATGGAAAAGAAATTATTATAAACAAATATAAAAATTAAAATATTGCACCAGTAATAAAATATTACAAGTAATAGAATATCACCATTTTGAGTAAGCATTATTTTATGCAGAGGGGCGACGTTCGAAAGAAGGCTATTTGCCTGTTCATTCTTTTCAAAGTCGCCCCTCTGCATAAAATAATACTTAGTCAAACTATTTGGTGATCGTTATATAAACAGAATTTTTTTATTACTGGTGGAATATTTTAATTTTTTTTAGTCCATTTTTAGTCCATTTTTAATTTTTCATTCCATGAAGTATTTACCGAGATAATCTACGAAATAGGGGTGTCAATGCATTTCATGCCAAACTATAGGACTAAACTATTCCGTCTTGGCGCTTCGAGCATACATTAATGGTGCTCTTTATTAATGGCCTATTTATTCATTAACGTGTTTATTAACGTGGGAAACTAAACAGTTTCAGTTTAGAACCTAATAAACATATAGGCCTAGTCAAATGGCTTACCTTTCAGGATACTCTAGACGGTCCCCTCTAGATCTATACTGTCATTACTTACTATTATATGATGTAATGGTGTTGCAGTGCAAACAGTATTTAACACAACAATAAAGGCGAAATATGCTAGTAATAGACAGACAACATATTACAATGACTAGATCACTAAACAATAGATATAATAAAAAGAACGGGGAATAAAATCTACAAGTAGGGCTCCACCCTATAGAATGTTTGTTAGTGATGTTAACATTGTTTGTAGGAAGTTTGCATTGGTGCTTTAATCCAAAGGGTCACGATTACGCCAAACAATTGACCTAAGCCACTTGACTCAAGACCATTTCACACCAGAGGCGACTTTCGCGGAGACAAACACGGCGATTTACGTTCTGAGATAAAACATTTTCATTTATCAATATGCTATCACACCAAAAGCGAAAATTGTAACGACAAATTTCGATAGAATCAGTATTGTGGTCGCTGATTTGTGGCGGCGATAAATCTCTCGCCTCTGGTGTGTTAGGACCTTAATAGTGCATCCAGAAATGTAACGCAACGTTTTCCCGTTGCGCTGCGACGATAAAATGTGCTATAGACATGCAGCATTTGAGAGGTTCTCACCGCACTGGCTTGAGAACGCCCCCACGGTCAGTCTGTAAAAATCCGCTTCGGGCGCCACTTTAAAGTTGGGATGTGTGACCACGCACGTGCCGTTTTCGAAGTCCCCCATGTCAATACGCAACGTGTAGGGCTTCTGTGACGTCAGACGACTGATGTGCTCGTTACCTGAAATATATAGAATCTACATTATAAACTGCTAAATAGGATTATCTAAAAATTATTATAAACGTTTGCATTTGATTATAAATAAGGCGGACAGTATTATGTGCCAAACTATCCTAAGACTTTGGAATATTGGTCATTTGGTGACTTGGCTGCCATTTGGCTGTTTTTCCAGAAATACATTTAGGATGATTAGGTAAATCAATGTATTCAATATACGTGGTGGATTTCTCCTATCAAATAACTTTTAATAACGATTCTTTTCACCAGAAAACTGGTAAGCTTAATAATTACATTAGGCCTAATTATCTGGCAAGAGAAGGACTTGTCGGTGTATCCCCGCGAGGCCGACACTATGTGTGAAATACACAAATATGACCCCCGCGAAGCCGACAACCATTTTGGTTTGATGTAGGCCGCGGTGTTACTGTGTTGTTACAGGGCTCAAGGGTGTGTGATGTCTTTAGACGAGATCCAAGAAAACAACTACTGTTTTAAAGGTTTCAGGTTGGAGAAAGAATAACAATTCATTAAATCAGGGAGTGTTTCTTTGTATTTTAGTGAAATTTAGTCAAACTACTCACATATTACTCTCGCATTTCTAACGCTCTAGACCATTAGGCCACCTAGCCGACGAAAGTTTTACCTAAAGTTTTGTAGATGTTCAATACGGTAGGCGCATTTGAATGAATCGCTCGTAAAATCCTTTACTTACTAAGTATATACATATCATTATTTGTATACAAGGTTTATGTGTGTATTTTTGTCGTGATATATGACAGTTAACACATGGCTCTCGGGCGTTACTGGGATGTAATGCACTCCGTTTCATGAATTACCCCTCGGGCTAATTCCTTCAACGTCGTGCATTACATACCGTAACGCCCGAGGGCCGTGTGTTAACCATCACTTAGCCGTCAATGATCAATGTAATGGTTTTCATGGAATCAACTTTGGGATGCAATACTTCATGTTTTTTTCTTGAATTGAGTACACTTCAGGGTATGGTTTCTCCAAGCTCTCAGCCACTATGAAACCATAGTGCTCTCATAAGTGCCAGATTACCATGTATAATAGATCACTATGAGAGTTTCGAGAAACGAGAAAGCCTTATAAATAAGCGTATACCATGTTGAATATGTTGCTGAATATGTTTTTGAGAATGCATTGTTTATAAATAATTGTTTCCTCTATAGTCAACTATTGCAATGCTCATAAGTATGGGTATGTCTGGACTGTATCATATTGACAGTTACATAGACAGTCTTACATTCCATTACTCACCATTCCACAGCATTCTATAATAGCTCATTCAATAACACTACGATGTGTTCATGTCAACAGCAGAAAACGTTCAACAAATTTTGGGTATGAACAAGTCAAATCATAAACATTATTAACATATCATTGAATTTCACTTACCGAGGAAGTTTGGGAAACTACTGTAAATCACGAAATTCATGCGTCACTAATTTAATGCGACCTAGATTTTACACGTAAATGCATCATCAATAAAATGTGAATGGTCATGTCTCCATACATGTTTTTCCCAGTACTTACCTTTAATGCTCAGCAATAAATTGCGACAATACGGTGGTCGCATTTTTCGCATTAATATTCTGCTGGCATTAATTTCATGATTTACAGTATTTTATTTTACAGACAGAATTCATGGAATCTTGTTAGAAAGTTGAGAATGACAGAAAATACAATTTGGGCTGGTTTATTGACAAATGTTACCTGAAAGTATGTGGCCATGTAAGATTAACAAGGACAATGTATTATATACAATATGTTTTCTTAGTACTAAATATATATATTTAGTTGCCTTTTTACTTAATTTTCTCATATTGTTTTCCTTGTGAAAATAAGAATACCATAATTTCTTACCTTTATGTTTATAACTACCACCACTAAATTTCTCAAACTACAGCAATAATGGTTTTGGTATCGCATGTATATGAACCTGTTGTTTTAATATAAATTGTTATAAATTTGTTATCAGAAATTATCATTCATATTTTTAGAATTTTAATTTTCCAATGTTATTATTGTTTGTTTGTTAATTTAAAGTCATTATTATATCAAAATATAAATTATACACATATCATATTTCAGGTAGTTTCCCTGTTAGATGTTATGTTTGTATGTGACTAAAATTTCATTGGTTTATCGTTGGTATTTTAATGCTATTTTTATGCTGTTTTATGAAAGTAATGATGTTGGGTTTATTCATTCATTCTATACATTTGATATGGAACTAATTGAAAGGATTTTTTATGGTAATAAAGATATTATTTTATTCTATTGTACATTGTATTTAGTAGTTGTTCCATGATAGAATTATAGGGATTTAGCCATGGTCTGCCAGTGACACCAAAAATAATTTGAAGCATTGGTATACACTGAAAGGAAAGTATCAGTGACACATTTGGAAGACAGGGAAAGTTATCAGTGACACATTTGGAAGACAGGGAAAGTTACCAGTGACACATTTGGAAGACCGGGAAAGTTATCAGTGACACATTTGGAAGACCGGGAAAGTTATCAGTGACACATTTGGAAGACAGGGAAAGTTATCAGTGACACATTTGGAAGACAGGGAAAGTTATCACTGTGACAAACTTTGGAGTGGACAGAGTGGCAGTCCCAGATCGCTTAAACACGCCTATGGGTGAAATATTCCCGCTGTGATGCAAAACATTAATTAATTCATTCATCCATTCTTTAACACAAGATGTCGACCTTGATGCTCTCTGTTTAACTAAGTGTGGAGGATATTGACAAGAACATTGTAAAGAATGTCAAAAGTACTTTTAATAAATGTATACATGAATAACTTATTTACAGTAACATGACAATTATGAAAATATGTGTCCCAGATACGTACGTTATTTTCTCATTGCAAGTAGACTAATCATAAGAAAACCTTTGAGCATTATATATAGTGTGACGTGATGTCCCAAATAGAATTCCATATTCAGGTTTATAATTATCATAATACTAGTATAGTATTAGAAAATAAGTGATGATTTCTTCACCAATTACATGTACAATTATAATCCATCATCGAGGTAATTTAGTGATAACTTTACTATCTGATTGAAAAACATGTACAGACTATTTAATCAGGTTGGATATCGAAGAATACATATTATTTACTGGTAATACCCAGACAAACAAATTATTACATATACGGAAGCTGGTAATGGAGGAACCTCAAAGATGTCACTTTGCTGGTGGGTCCACCTGTATTACTACCTGTTCGTGGGGACTTCTGTCGTCAAGTAGTCCTAATGTACAATTACTGTTCATCTGGAGGTGCCAAATTGCAATGATATTTCATTGAATACTCACAGTGATATCAATCTAGCTTTTGGAGAACACACATACATCTGAAGTAGAAAAATCTCCATACAGCAGATTGGCACAATAGTCTGATCATGGGGGATGTTTAAAGACAATACAAGGACGTGTTTGTCTTCACAGATGGACACATGTCTCCATACCCAGGTACAAGTACACACAGGAATGGAACTGTATAAAACTCTACAGACACGTTGCTTGACACCGAGTGTGGACTTATTTCTTCTTCTCCTTCTTCCCCGGCGGCGACGGTGATGGCATCTCCTCCCCCTCCCCCTCTCCTCCCACCGGTAGCGGCATCTCGATCCGCGGGTACAGGTGCGGCTCGTGGTATCCCAGCATGCCCTGCTCCTCCAGCTCGGCCTCAATGTGAAGCAGACGGTTCAGCTTGGACAGACGTTCCCCACGACACGGTGCACCCACCCTCAGAAATCGGGCGTCCAGACCCACAGCCTGCAGACATGGAGAACTCGGTCAGTGTCGAGGAAAATATGTAAAATGTGTAGTGATATTTTTGTGGTCAGTATTTATTAATGCATACCAATAATAATAATGACAATGAATATTTTACTGTCGCCTATGGGTGAAGTATTGCTACGTAAAACATTAATTCATTCTTTCATTATATTTTACTGTGCTAATATCCATGGTGAGAACTTATTTACATCAATGTTGACGTACCTAATCAGTATTACAAATCAACAAAGATGGAAATCGACAAACATACATAACATACACTCATGCAAAATTGTATCTTCATTGGCAGAGTGTGGTGTTTATAACAATGGATAAAGAGAACAATGGTTGAATACAAAGGTTGTTTGTTATGACCATGACCTACCAAGTCTGCAAGAATATCGCTAGACGTCTCCCCTTGGCTAGCTGTCACTATTATTTGATTGTCAGCCGCTGTCAAGAAAATAGTCAAGTTTAGTGTCACAGATTAATAGCGACTGAAATGTATGAACATTTGTAAAACACTTTTTAGGCAAAACTCTTTTTATTTTATGGCTGTCTGAAATTCTGGGTATCGTTTCTCAGTTCTCATATCTACTATGAGACCATACGAGAGCGCTATGATCTCATAGTGGATATGAGAGTTTTGAAAAACGATACCCTGGAACATCCCAGAACAAAGTTTACCTTCCATTTTCTTAGCGACTGCGACGAGATCAGTCAGCGTGGTCATCTGTTCCCACCTGAGGACAACGCCACTGGTCTTGTATTTCTCATCCAGCTCCTGGTGTCGGAGTATCCCGGGGCGGTGGTAACCATAGTCGCCCACCACGAAGCCCGCCACAGACACGCGGTCACACAGCCTCATCCACTGGTCATGGTCCTGCGCACATCACAAACAATGTCTGGTTAGCAACAGTCAGTGGCTAAGTACTGAACAGAGCAGAGGAATTGAAGATATGAATATTTATTACATTCAAAATACCCAATAAATAGCATGGATGATATTGTCAATATTCTAACAAATGTGTTCACTAACTGCAAATAGATCACAAAATGTTTCCGTTACAGGTATAATGAGTAAATGAAATTGTGGAATAACTAAATGACTGTTCATAGGTTTTGGGGAAACGTATATGTAACATTACTGTCCTGTTGTTCCTGCCGTACTGCTCAGCTTCTATACCATCTTGCTTCTATTGACTATCTACTGTTCCTATCACCATGTGTATCGCCCTGTCTACTGCTCAGCTGCTATACCATCTTGCTTCTATTGACTATCTACTGTTCCTATCATCCTATGTATCGCCCTGTCCACTCACCTGCTTCTATACCATCTTGCTTCTATTGACTATCTACTGTTCCTATCACCCTGCGTACTGCCATGTCTACTCACCTGCTTCCTGAGAGGGTCTATGATGGCGATGATGGCTGGATACCGCCCCAGGATCTCCACCAAGAACTCCACATAGTCATCCGAGCCCTTCAGCTGTCCGGTCATCACCTCGTATTTACCCTTGTCCTGGTGACAACACACCAAATGTCAGTTAGTACCACCAGCATGTCCAGGCCTGGCTCTGGCTTGTCAATTAAATTTGAACATCAAGATATGAGTGGCGCTTACCAACACATTAAATCTCATCTATATGAAACAGATGGCCATGCCGATCCTGGGATTCAAACTCAAGTTGATCTAGCTGAGACCAGCATAGGAGCATCTTATGTTAATAATAATGTGAACATTTATATTACGCCAAATCCAGGCTTCAGAAGCATGCTCATATAATGCTACATTAAAACTCAATGTACACTCATCTCACCTTCTAACTCCCTGGGGAGTATACAACACCTGGCTACATATACACAAAAAAAATATGTTTCCATATTAATATTTTATAAATATCCATGTAAGTATTCCTTATTGTGTATATATATGAACACAAATTATTTGCAGACTTCACAAAGTAAACACAGCTAGTTCTGTAATACTGACAAAGTCGAACATCTCGTGGGCGGCGATGTTGATGGCGATGTGGAAGTCGTCGCCGGGCGTCAGAGACAGAGCGGTCATGGCGTCCATCAACATGTCCAGTCCCTGCTCTGGCTTGTCAAACATTGGACACAGCGCTCCCTGGTCATTCACGTTACGTGCGCTCACCTACAGTGCAGGAGTTGCGTTGAAAACTTAGATAACTACTGAAAACTATCATTGGTCATTCACCTCCATTATTGTCTACATACACATTATATACGTACAAAACCATTCATCAAAGTTCATATCTTTATCAATCGGATAGATATTTACATTACACAATGAAAACACAATAGAAAAACAGAATGAAATGATGTAATGTATTCAAAAATATTAATGCAAATAATTTGAATAATAATGCTACAACACTACTATTTCTACTACTAAGATGACAGAGACAACTCACCCCTCCCTTGGAATACAAGGCTTTGCTCACATGGTTGTAGATGCCCAGGATGTTCTGCAGACTCTGTGAAAACAGTGAATTCCTCATCATACAACATACCAACATTGCAGTAATTGATCCCTTTATAAAACATGTTGTTTTTTCTGATAAAACTGTGACAAGCTTAAATTAAACCCTTTGGCTGCCTCCAGCACAGAGACGGTAAAACAGCAGACGGTAAAACAGCACAGAGACGGTAAAACAGCACAGAGACGGTAAAACAGCACGGAGACGGTAAAACAGCAGAGATGGTAAAACATAGACCTGTGAAAATCTGAACGAATAATACCAAGCAGAGAGTGTGTCTGACAGCACACAGCACGTACACTGGTGTTATCGGGACAGAGAGTGTGTCTGACAGCACACAGCACGTACACTGGTGTTACTGGGACAGAGAGTGTGTCTGACAGCACACAGCACGTACACTGGTGTTATCGGGACAGAGAGTGTGTCTGACTGCACACAGCACATACACTGGTGTTACTAGGACAGAGATCAGGGGGAACGTACCTCTCTGAGAGGAACTCCAGGCTTCGGGATGATCATGTATTCCTTGATACAGTTGTTCTTGCCTGGGGCAGCTCGCCCACTCTGTATTATCGTCACCATGGGCAGGGGAAGCTTCATACTGTTGGGCGCCTGTGGGTACAACATGTAGCATTGTACTTTCCATCATAGTATTAATAACATGGTACTTTCCATCATAGTATTAATAACATGGTGCTTTCCATTATAGTGCAAATAAAATGGTACTTTCCATCATAGCACTAACATGGTACCTTTCAACATAGTAATAATAACATGGTACTTTTCAACATAGGACTAATAACATATGAACTTTCCATCATAGTACTAATAACATGGGACTTTCCTTCATAGTACTAATAACATGGTACTGTCCAATTACATGGTACTTTGTAACATGCTGCATATCTTGGGTATATGTAGTCATACAAGATGTAACATCACATAACACTACATGTTGACATCTGACAGTGTACAGTCACAATATCAGTGGCAGCCTACCTCCACATCTCTGAGGGTGGCGATGTATCGGTACAGTGGCACGCCCTTACTGGCGGCGCCTGCCACACACACAGCCTGGCTGACCGCGCTGACCAGGACACTGCCGTCCACGAACGCCTCCTTGGGGTCGTCAGGAATAATTTGGACTACATTGGCCGATGCCTTGCCCTTCCTGCAACAACAACACAGGTTAACCATATGTACCCACTATGTCAGCCAATAATCTACAAACAACAACACAGGTTAACCATATGTACCCACTATGTCAGCCAATCACCTGCAAACAACATCACAGGTTAACCATATGTACCCACTATGTCAGCCAATCACCTGCAAACAACATCACAGGTTAACTATATGTACCCACTATGTCAGCCAATCATCTACAAATAACTCACATCCTCAACTGACATCTCACCCCACATCCTGTACCAATATCTCATCATTCTCTACCAACATATCACCACATAGTTTACCAACATCTCACCATATAGTTTACCAATGTCTCACCATATAGTTTACCAACATCTCACCTTTACCAACACCTCACCATATAGTTTACTAACATCTCACCATATAGTTTACCAATGTCTCACCATATAGTTTACCAACATCTCACCTTTACCAACATCTCACCATATAGTTTACCAACATCTCACCATATAGTTTACCAACATCTCACCATATAGTTTACCAATGTCTCACCATATACGGTAGTTTACCAACATCCCACCATATAGTTTACCAACATCTCACCTTTACCAACATCTCACCATATAGTTTATCAACATCTCACCATACAGTTTACCAACATCTCACCATATAGTTCAATAACTCATTATCACAGAAAGAAACAGTAACTAATTAAGGCATGTTGGGATTTCAGCTAGATTTAACATCACAGCACAATGTTATGGCAGCAAAGATTTCACTTAAAAACAACATACCGGTAGGTAATTTCCATAGACCTATGTACGACACAGTATGTACATTGTTGACTTTATAGTACTATTAAAAATAAGAAATAAATATTTTCACTGGTGCAACATACCCTTTCCACCTGTTCTGTGCATTAATCTGTTTCATGTAATAAATAAACTAGGTTGTCTTCTCTAAATACCAACACTTTGCTTTATTTACTGAGACTTTTGCATAGAGTTAGTCACAAAGCGTTCACATTGACAAACAGAAATATCAAATGTACTGTATTCTTCACTTGTTACTGTGCATCTTGCTTAGATATTTTGTATGCACCTAATAATTCAAAGGTGGAACAATCTCGTTGTATTAACTGATTATTGTCACATATTGGTAAGCTATGCCTGCAATGATCCTAAGACATTAATAAAAATAAAAATAACAATATTTTTTCTTCTTCCTTTTTTAATTGCACTTTAGGTGTTATTAATTTCAGAAATATTGGAAAGCGTTGCATGTGTAAATGACATCTATGAAATGCATACTGTGCTCTGTTATACCTATTCCTGTGAGGCCAGTGCTTGTGTTAGCTTACGTCAGTGTAGAACAATAATTAAGTAGCTGTGATAGTGATCCAAGGGATGTTCAAACAGTTCTAGTGCTGAATATTGGTTAAAAGAATCATCTCATTAACAAGGGGTAGGTTACAATGGGTAGGTTACAATGGGTAGGTTACAATGTGATCGATGATGTAACAATCATGTAATGTGTGTCCATTAATCAATCTGTCAATTTTACAATTAATCACTCCAACACTATGGTCTTCCCCACTTGGTCTGCCATGATACGACAGAAATAAAGCTGAAAATATGCATGATAAAGTTATTTTGTCTGCAAATAAAACCTACCCATGTTCACCTTACAGGTAACATTCTCTGTCTACATCTACATTATAGTGAGTTACAAAATGAGTAAGTAATCTACAACATACAAGCAACTTAGCAAGGCACTCGGATGTAGTATTGTTAAAGAATAATATATAGACGTGCATCACATTATATCACAGCAATATATAGTTACAGTGTTACAAAGTTACAAAGTTACAAAGTTACACATGCAGAACTCACTTGTCCACTGAGTCACTAAAACAGGCATCAACATATGTAATGTCAAATCCTCATCTCAATAGCTATGTCTACTATTGTTCAGTCTTCTAGTTCTATCTACTACTATTGTTCCATCTTCTAGTTCTATCTGCTATTGTTCAGTCTTCTAGTTATATCTACTATTGTTCCATCTTCTAGTTATATCTACTATTGTTCCATCTTCTAGTTCTATCTACTATTGTTCAGTCTTCTAGTTTTATCTACTATTGTTCAGTCTTCTAATTATATCTACTATTGTTCAGTCTTCTAGTTCTATCTACTATTGTTCAGTCTTCTAGTTCTATCTACTATTGTTCAGTCTTCTAGATCTATCTACTATTGTTCTAGTTCTGTAGAATCATCTAATGTTATATATACTGTATATGTAACTTTTTAGTCAAAGCTTCATGTTTTCAAAATATAATAAATAATGACCTAACATGCCTAATCTGGCAAATCTATGAAAGAGATTGGTTGTAAGTCTGATAAAACTATGGAAACATGTACAACAAGTTACAGTATAGCAATAACAAATTGTAATTACCCTAATAATTAAAACCTTCTAATAGTTTAAACACTTAAATTAATTATTGAAAATCTTATTTTGTTCACACCCTAAAACTATGAGCATGACTAATTTGTTCAAATCATAATTTTCTAATATTAGATCTATGCAAATACCATGATTTCTTTTAAATTAAAATTTTTAAATATTTTTTAAAGTCTTTCATTTATTTACCATTTTATTAACAACCAAATTTTGTGCATTAATTTTGTTGTTCCTAATTACATGAACATAGATCATTTTCAAAATGTGTATGTTTCGAATAATTTGAACAGCTACAAATTTATTAACGTTCTCTTGTTTTAATTATTAGGGTAATTAAGGTAGGTTGTTTCCTTGCACTATGGGTGTATACTCAAGGACTATATGTAGCTTTATATTAAATGTATACATATAACTCAAAGCATTAAACAATATCATATACAATAAGCAATTATATACTTTAGATGAAGCAGGCTATATCTTCAAATGACGACACAGATTATATAAAAGGGATACAAATTATATAAAAATTAATCAACATTGAGATTGTAACAAACTAGTAAGTGACATGAAACACGCTGCCATTTAACTTGTACTTTTAGTATTTGTAAAAACAGTTAACATTCTCACTGCTGGATCAATCAAATCATAGCATGTACAGATGTCACTCGCAGATAGAAGGTTAAACCAATCATATGTATTGTAAACGTCCTGTTGTATTCTGGTAACGTACTTGCCCTTCTTTGCATTTGTCTCCACGGGTTGTTTTTCAGCGCTGGGGACTTCTTCAGCTTCATTCGCCAACTCTGCCACACGTTCAGCCTCCACTTCATCCATCATCTTCTGAATGAACTTGCTGTGCAAGGAAAACGTTCACAGAAAACATTAACAATTCTGCCTTACAGATAAACATGGTAACGGTGAATGCAGACACTTATTATTGAATACTCTCCTAGTCATACTATAATAAATAAATAGCATGTGAATCCGGCAATCTGATTGGTCCACGTGACCCCAAAACATTGCATTCATACTTCAA
>JAUTBV010127881.1:0-12424 GCA_032361325.1 Lepetodrilus fucensis | reverse complement strand
TGTCAAGTGAATGTACTTTGCAGTTATAGCTAAGAACTAGTCCAAAACAACCATACATATCTGTGATATGCCTTTAAATAGAAGTACAGGTAATTAACTGACTGATTACCGGTGCTTGTTCTGGCCCAGAAGTTACGACACTTGAGTATGATTTCTTACTAATCTCAAAGCTGTAGCCTATATCGAATTTGAGCGTGGGCATGAAATTGTATTCAAACTTTTCAAATTGTCGAGGCCAGGATATCGTTTCTCGAAGCTCTCATATCTACTACGAGACCATAAGGACTCTCGCATAGGGGATCATGCACTAGAGCGCTATGGTCTCATAGTGGATATGAGAGCTTCGAGAAACGACACAATGGCGTTTAACGTCTTCTGATGTACATGTAGCTATTACAAAAGAATGGAGTAAACAGATATGATATGAAACCCCACTCTAGCACATTTCTTTCATATCATGATGAGATCTCCAAGCTGATGAACATTGTTTAACAAACTCGGCATGATACGTGTTTTAACAATGTCTACGTTAAATTTACGTTTACTTTATCCAAACTTAATGCATCCTTAACTATTGTTGTTCATGCATACATGACATGTAACCTGTTCCAAAAACATATGTATGTGTTTGCTTCTCGTTTACTTATGTTGTTTTTAAAACAAATATTTTATATGTTTATTTTGTTGTTGTCTTGTTTACTAAATGTAACGAAAACAAGTAATTATGAGGTGTAACCATTCCTAATTTGCATCAGGAATTCAGTTTCTCCGAGCTCCTACAAGCGTGTTTATTTTCACGCTTGCGTCGTATTTTAATTATTTATTTTTGAGTGGAGAGACGATACAGACAAGTCTATGAAATGAGATTAATGATATTCATTCCTTGTTACAGTTTTAATGACAGCCATAAAATAAACCACTGCTAACATAGAACACAACGGCATGATTGAAAACCTGTTCTTTCAAAAATTGATTTATATTTGTATACATTTTTTCGAACATTGCCGGCTAATTAAGTAAAAAGCAACCCCGTCACAGTCATCCTCGAAGCCCATGGTATTATTCCTATACATCCGCTAATTGGCAGAGGTTTAGAGCATGCGTCACAGTGTATACTCAGTGGGACATAGAGCATCATTGGGGGCAACACGTGCGATCTTCTCTCGTGACAAAATTCGAAGTATTCCTAATGGATTCTGATTGTCTCAGTTGGCGTACGTCAAACAGATATCGTATACCCTCGGTATCCTGGCGTTAAATTAGGTCCAGACCGCACATCATCCAAATGTGATAGCATGACACCGTCTGAGACCAATACCACCTCTGTAGTGTAAATCTATTGTTAATCAGCTTGTCAACAATGGGTCTAGAGGCAATAGCCTACCAGTGCTGTACCAGGGAGTTGGGGAGGTCAAATTAGTGCTCCGTGATCCATTGACCGTGATACTGTTGTATTTTTAACATTAGCTGAGTGGATGCCAGTATGATATATAAATACTGATATTATTATTATTATTATTATTATTATTAGTAGTAGTAGTAGTAGTAGTAGTAGTAGTAGTAGTAATAGTAGTATTAGTTGTTGTTGTTGTTGTTGTTGTTGTAGTAATATTAGTATCATCATTATTACTACTACTGCTACTACTACTAATAATAATAATACTATAATACTAATACTACTACCACCACTAACACCGCTACTACTATTATTATTTTACTCGTCATAACAATATCGTGGCGAATAGATTATTAACACTATGTTTAAATGATCAGAATCAGTCCACAATAATGCATAATAATATGTCAGTTTCCAACCGAACATATCGAACGATTTTAATTACTTTGCATTAAACCGATAACATTATAAAAATATCGATCAAGATCGATTATTACTGGACCATCTGCAGTTAGTAGACTCTCAAATCCACATATTCAATTCCCGTAAACAAACTACAGTCGTATTTACGTCCATCTATTGAAACAGTCAAGAGCAGTCCATATGAAAGTCCAATAACTAGCCAGCGCTGACACAGCCGGAACGTCGGATCGAAGGAGGTTTGGTTGTTCGCAAGTACAGACTACATTATTCCTAGTCTGCATAAGGTCTAGAGTAGCACGTACTATAGACTGGGCTGTATTCGACAGTCAATTAACCATCAGTGCCATATCAGTCTAGCCAATGAACCTAATGCGGTATTGGATAATGTAATGTCAATTATTATCACATTCTAGTCAGTACTCAGGTCGGCAAGAAGTAGTGGAATATACCAGTGAAGTACAGATTTTTCAAAGTGCCATTTTTCAAAGGAAGACTGTCCAAGAAATCTGGTTATAACCGCAGGAATATATTATGACATTGTCACAAGCATAATACTCAAACAGTCACCATATTCAGCGCATTCACTATTTAGACTCGTGCATGTCTAGAGATTCCTACAGAATAGGATTTTAAACCTTTTAAGTTGTTTTACTTCACATTTAACATATTACACCAAGCAGTAGAACAACATTTATTAAACATACAGTCACCTTCTGAGACTATCATGGTTGCCAGAATCCAGATAATTTCAAGAATTTACAAATCTTGGAAACCAGAAAAAAATACATCATCTAAGATCCTCAAAATACTATTGAACATACAACACCTAAAGCAAGGTACACATAGATGGCGTATAGGCTCTTTCTGGAAGCTCTCGAGAACGAATGGCTCGATGGCTATATAATACAGTGACCATTTACGAAAGGGCAATGGTCTCGTAGCGGGTGCCACAGCTTCTTGCATGGCTAACACCTTCAAGAACGTGGTCATAATATGAATATGACTGCGGAGAATCTCAAGCCTGGAATATCAATAACATCACATTTAGTTTCACTTTCTCCAGGGCTCGAGGGGGACTTAGCCTATACAAATATCCCGACAATACAAGACTCCGTACCGCCCTTGGGTCCAGTAGGACTACGGATGTTGCCGATCTCCTGAACTCCTTGCAAGGCTCCTGTTCCGGACGTGTCACGTGATATTGATGCATTCGATCCTGCATGTGGTATTATATCCTCACGTGACGCAGCGCAATACAGACACTTGTAATATGCGAGACTGATCCCATTCCCCCAATTCCAATTAATAACGGTCTAATTCAGTAGAGCTTCCTGTGAACAAACGATACTTGAAGCCAAACCCTCTTGAGAACTGTAACATAAGCTATTCACTGTATACGCTCATTTTAACAAGCCTGTCAAACACTGGAAATTAGGTAGTCAGCCACGCAAGTGCAATATAAATCCCTGTGGTGTTCTGCTAGTTATGATCGCCTTCTGTAATTGTCTGTTTAAGTGGCATGTCTTTACGTGTAACGGCACCATTGGCCTTATTAACCTTTGACCTTCTGGATCAATGACAGATCAATGCGTAGTTAATTTCAAATTATGTCGTATTTTACTAACGTTAATTTAAGGAATTAGGAAAGCACAGATAATGTGGATGGGGGTAATTGTTAATCGAGAATACACATGTAATTTATACGGTAACATGTCAATTCTTTGGCATTAATTCTGATTTATGCGGACTAATGGAATTACATGGTTGGTTTTGTTAGGTGGAGTTAGCTGATTTAACCCTTATTCTGCTGGATTAGGCACTGCTCTTCAGGGCATCGGCTGCATCCAGCATTGAGATGGTTAACGAATGAAACAAGGTTGCAATACTGTGGTACAGTGTTACATTGAACACTTAGATTTAGATGGAGTAAGAGAGAGAGAGATAGAGAGAGAGAGAGAGAGAAAGAAAGAAAGGTGAAAGAGATATGGAAAGAAGCGGTGGTCGAATCTGAAAATCATTTATTCCCATTTCACCAAACATTGTTTATTTATCCCGACGGTCGTATGGCTATTTGTCAGATCCTATATAACTACAATAAGTCGACCATAATGACTTAGGTCAGAAATTCGCCATAGTGATCATGGTATCACGCATGTCCAGTTGTTGTACACATGCTAGATTCAGGTTCCGACAGGGAGAAGGTATTTTGCTCCGCATAAAAAACGCCTCAGATCCATTCCATTAAAAACATCACGGTTGTTGGTTGGTTGGTTGGTTTAGGGTTTAAAGTCACTTTCTAGAATCTTTCACTAATATCATGACTTGCATGCATATGTACTGCTTGACTAGTCTGGATTTCCACCAGTTTTTATAGTGCTAGTTCACTTAGAATATCGTGTCGCAGATAATACAATGATACCCCACTCAGACACAGTGTACTATGTTGACTGGTAAATGTAATGCACATTTTTTATTACTAATCATGTAATAAAGCTATACAAATCTGCGCAATATAATATCGAAATAAATATGTTTACTTGCCGATGATAAACAATATGGTGCCTGTTCATGGGGATTCCAATGTTAGTCACGTGGTTGGAAGAGTACGCAATGATTGGTCCTCGGTCAGACTGACATTGAGAGACACGCTCCAGCTCACCAACTGACTGCCAGGGGAATGAGTTTATGTATCGATGACAGATCATTTGGAGGTAAATCAATCACTGTACGTGGTGTAGGATCATCAGAGGACCTATTCCAGAAACGTACTTACGAACTTCCTAGCCTAAGAACAGTTCGTAGCCATACTATAAGAATAGCTAATATTGTCTTACGATCGTAAGAACGTTTCGAGAGTATGCCCCCAGTTCTTTGATTTATACCATAGGACGTTTCTGTTCCAGTCACTTTAATATAGTATCTATTGTTATTGGTAATTACTATTATACTTTCTTCAATGAATACTGACGTTTTCGTGTGTTGTGTTTTAGGTGCATACGAGTGATGACAGCATACAACTTTCTGGTAATGGCGGCGTGTGTTGTCATGACAGTGGGTGCCGTGTACTACTTCCGGTTTGACACAACTCGACACAATCGCCGGACCGTGCAGTTCAAAATGACCCCAGATATATTCCTGAAGACGAACAAAAGTTACAAAATGATCCACTTGCATGAATTTCCTTGGTACTACGAGCTCAAAATGGGGGGCGAGCATTTCAAGGGATGTCCAACGCATAGGTGCACCTATTCAGACAAACCGGAAGCCATTGAGCTAAGTGACGCCGTGATATTTTACACAGATCACAAACGTGAAGATTCGCCGCCCCAAAAGGCCAACGGTCAGGTGTGGGTATTCTTTTCAGTAGAGAGTCCCATTAATTCGTTCAACAGTGGCTTCGGTGGTTGGAAGTGGGAGGGAACGTTCAACTGGACGATGACGTATCGTCTGGACTCTGATATAAAATTCGGATACGGAGATGTGCTCAAAGGCGGGTCGGGCATTAAGAAAAATTATACCGCCATTGCCAAGAGCAAGACCAAGTTGATTGCATGGTTTGTAAGCAACTGTGACACCCAAAGTAAGCGCATGAAATTCGTAAGGCTACTACAAAAATTTGTTCCGGTCGATATATACGGACAGTGTTCTCACATGAAATGTGCGAAAAATAAAAACCAAGAATGTTTGCAAATGTTAGAAAGAGATTACAAGTTTTTCTTGTCGTTTGAAAACTCACTATGTGATGACTATTTAACGGAAAAGGTATTACGGACGTTGAAATTGGACATCGTTCCAATTGTTCGGGGCGGCGCCAATTACTCTGCCGTCTTGCCCAACAAAATGGTGATCAACACCGCAAGTTATGCGTCCGTTAATGACCTTGCCCAGTATTTAAAATATCTGGATTCCCACATTGAGGAATACGTATCGTATTTGGCGTGGAAGGACTCTTATCACGTGGTGGAGCCACAACCTTTCCCCCACTGTGATCTGTGTGAACGCATCCATCACCACTACAAATGGACGAACTCTTACCCGAACGTCGCTCATTGGTGGAATCACGGACGTTGTCACGAGCCGACGGACATCAGAGCAACGCTGGTATAACCTTCATGCTAGGCTGTGTTTGTTTTGAACTCGAGCGTCGGAGTCGAGTGTAGTAAATTCAAATCAAACATCCCAAAACACAACACGCGAGTAGTGGCCTCAACACCAGAACGCACTAGCAGATTCACTGGGGTCGACTAGAGGGGTTGTGACGTCAGACAACAGCGCTCTATGCACTCTTGACTGCATACATTCTTTGAGATTAGTCAGTGATGTCGTCAACACTAGTGTTACGTTTTCGGTTGTTTTATTTACCAACATTTTTGGTGCTAATGCGCATGTGCAAATATTAATAACATTCGACTCGACTCTCGAGACCACAATACAAATGAAATTATATTCCCCATACAATGCGCAACCTAGCATTACCAGATAATTTGGATCATGATGTATATAATATTGGAGGTTATTGTATAGTTTGTTGTAGAGCGACGAAACTGGACCGTCCAGTCGTATAGTGTGAACGGTTTGACAAGACTCAACTGGACGTCTACCAATGATATTGCTACATTATTTCACGTGATACATTTATAAGTGAAAATGATGGAAGTCAAAGGGGAGTAATTCAATTCCGGTTCGCTCGATTACCACAATGAAATATATGAATTTTAGGTCCCATTCAGTTCAGTAACGTCGTGTAGTATGATGTCAATGGATGACAACCATTTGGTCAGATGTAGATGTTCCGACTGGACCGTACAGTCCAGTTCGGTTAATGAAGTCGTATAATGAAGAGCAGACTTGGTGTAGTCGGTGAACGAGGTTGGAGGACAATCTACACTTCTGGTAGGCCGGTTCGTGCAGATGATCAAGGCACGCCTGTAACCTGCGCCTCCAGTACCAAATAGATATGATTACAACATGATCGGTGATTTTAGAGAATGAAAGTGAATGAAATGTGATAATAGTGTGACAAGTTGTAAGATTGGTTAACTCGAACTTTTAGATATTACCTATTTTGCCAGAAAATATCCAGCATTGCTCTCAAGCACGTGCTTGTACCAGTAGTCGTTTTTCCTCCGAAATATTTAATGTATCTTTAAAGCATTTCTATGCCTATTCTAGTCCAGTTATTTAATATTCTAAGTTGCGGAGGAAACCAATTATTGTTACTGTTTCTTGCTTGTACCAACAATTGTTTTTCCTCCGGAATATTTATGTTGTATCTTTAAAATAGTTTTATGCCTAATCTACTATAGTCTGGATTTATACGATTATTTAACATTCTAAGCTGTGGATGAGACCTACTATATTCACCGTTTTATGCAAAGAAGCATTAAATCCAAAGTATTGCCAAATCAATCAAATATTCCCTTATATTGCTTTTTACCTGCTGCACGTGTATATTCTGACGGATGCATATCGGGTTTATGTCATAAAATATTGGGGGAACTCTCCCAGGCTAGTTGATGGCAATGGCTCTGACGAGGTCTTTGAAGCACTATTTCTGAAGGGCTTCCACTGTGAATGCTGTGTGAGAAACCCAAAGGCCTTATTTTATCAGATCGCTAGTAGTCACTAATTTAGAAGATTTTCGCCAGACGCGTACTGCTATATATCCCCCCTCAGGGGTATTAGACTCGAGTCTTTGGTAAGAGATTGCCATGTCTCAAGTGAAGGAAGGTAATCTGGACGCATATCGTATCGTACCTCGTCGGGCGCCATGGTAGAAATTCGGGCAAATTGGATTTATACTTGAAGCAGGTCTTACCGAATTGAATATCATCCGATCTATCGCTTGGTTGGGGAGCCTCGTCCTGTTAGACTTGTTACTTGTCTAGTAATAATAACATGTACATTTATAATGCACCGATTAATCTTGTTAAGCGTAAATTAGACGGGGAACGGTACTCTACTATAATCTACCAGTCCTGCCACTAAAATATATAAATTGTTGGATAGTATTAGAATGTTCCAAGCTTTCGTTTGGCGTTGATAGTTTGTTTACGATTAATTTTAGCCACACATATCATGTTATCCCTTTGTAAATCTTTATATTTTGTAGCTATCATATTTGAGTAAAATATATTAATTAAACTATTCATTAATGTCAACTATTGCCCGATTGCACTGCATTTTATACCATCTCTCATAGTTATATTTTAGACAGATAGCATGACTTTATATGCACATTTCATATTTTGTGCGAAATCTATATTTTATTAATGTATACAAGGCGCGACGTGAATAAAACTATATCTGTCTTTTAGTGTCCTATTGTACATAAATGCATGGCTGAATTATGTATATTAAACGTCTTCTCTTTCAGTTTGGAATCTACAGTTACACGTGTTGTATTCGTTTCAGCATTACGGAAGACCAATCCCGTATGTATAATATATACTTGGTCAAGAGATAACGAAACATTATTTTTTAGTACGATTTCATTTGAATTCGAGAATGAAATCATTGTTATCTCGGCGCCAGGTCCCGTTCCACAAAATAGCATAAGAGTCAGGAGAGTCGTCTCATAGTTAACGTATAGGAATTACGACTCTCTTATTAGCACTACGATCATTATGTCGAACGGGACCCAAGGTATCGTTTCTCAAAGCTCGAATATCCACCATGAGATCATAGCGCTCTCGTAGGTGCCAGGGGGTCTATTCTCGAAACGTTCTTACTAACTTCTTAGCCTAAAACCAGTTCTTAAAGATTCTTATAGTATGGCTACGAAAAGTTCTTAGGTTCGTAAGAACGTTTCGAGAATAAGGCCCCTAATAAGCATGTACAAGAGATCACTACGAGCGATCGTGTGGTCTAGACTCTTAATAGCAGTACGGGAACAAGAACACGATATCTTCTAGAAACGATACACCGATACCACAATAATTGCGTTACACACACACACACACACACACACACACACACACACACACACATACACATACACATACATACATACAAACACAGTGACAAACACACACGCACTGTTAAATTACTAGTATTCGAAGCTACTGCTCAAACTGAAACATCCGGGTTACCGGTTACTTCCCTAGGAAATTGTTTCTAAAGAGCCAAGTTCAGCTTGAGGCGATATCTTCATTCCATTTATGCACTCAACACCATTATATATTTACATTATTAATTTCATCATTATCATTACTTGAGGTCATGACAAAATGGCCTACAAACTGGATTACGATTTTGTGATTTATAAAAATCTAATAACGAAATGTGCAGGAAGGGCATCTTGACGTGACCAGTTCAATATCAATCAATTTATCCTGTGGCCCCGTTTGATCGTCGTGGAGTTTGGAAAGAGTAGGTGGGTGGGTGTGTGTGTGTGCGTGTGTGTGTGTGTGTGTGTGTGCCGGGGGTGGAGAGTGATGGTTGTCGGTGAGTTTCCAGTGACGCCATGGCCTGCGATTACGAATTCTTTTGAGTATTATTTCATGCTCAAGCTCAAATTTTACACGGGGATTTTAGTGAACAAGGCATGTAATATATCGTACTCAAAAGAGTTTGGTATGTTGCAGTATGTCCTCCCACTAATATAAGCTTACATTGTATTACCTCGTGGCTCTCTCGTATCCACTAGCAAGGATATTCTGTACGCAACGGCGTAACTCTAAAATACCCGTATCTCTAACCCTATCGATGGTATAGTCTATGCTTCGGGGTCGAGTTGTTACTTCTGGCCTCGCGATTACGAAGCTTTTCTGAGTACGATTTCATGCTCAAGCTCAGATTTCATATGGGAATTTGTGAACAAAACTTTTAGTTGAGAATGAATTCGTACTCAGAAGAGTTTCGTAATCTCCGGGCCAGAATTATGCCGTTTCGCACAGTCCATGCACTTGAGGTCGTTTTCTCACTACCGTTGCCCATGGAACCAGAAACAGGCATCAACTTGCTATATTGATTAATCACATGGAATTATACACGATTCCATTAAGTGCGACGTTCGCCATTATCTAGGATTTCCCGAATTTGCATCGGATGACATCCCCTAGGAGACGGATCCTCTTTCGTGAATCCCGAATATCTACTACGAGATCGTATTACTCTCGTAATGTCCGAAATACATACGAAATGTTTTAGTAAGATATCGTCATCAAGCTCGCAATTTATGAGGGATTTTAAACAAAACAAAACATAAAATGTTGAGCATCCCTTTGTACTCAGTCATACTTAGTTTTAAATATGGTAGCTGTACACGATGCAAACCTCGATTTATGTCCGAACTACAGGTACGATATTTTCGTAAAACGGCGGCTAGGAGCGAAGGTTCAAGTAGATCCTGATCGACCTTGAGGTCATCTTTGGAAGGGGAGGTGTTGGAGGTGACTGGATGAGGTGTTGGAGGTGACAGGATGAGGTGGTAGGTGTCAGGAGACGCTTGTTGAGGAATGCGTCCATAATCGAAACTATCGTTTCATCAAACGTCAGAGCGGATCAGAAATTAACATCACTGAAGAGTTGTGTGCGAGTGCACGCGCGCATGTGTCCAATTGATTGATGTTGGATGTGGCTTCTCTGAATTATAACTAGGTCATTTGAAATGCCATGTTATATTTTATATAAAAGCATTGCATGGCCTTAAGATTACATTCTGAAAGTAAATATTTAGACCGTGACACGATTGTTTACCATCACAGTTGCTAGAGTTATATATTAAGTGTGGGCAATATTTGAATGTCTTAGATACGGTTGCATAGAAGGAAAGGCCCCACGATTAACAATGATGCGAGTTTATTCTCCTATACTTAGTACTTCAGCCGACTGGGTCTGTTTATACTGGGAGGAGAGTATACTACAACTTGGGCACATGACGGAACTTCAAACTGGGATCTTGATGCGCTCCAAATGTTCGTCTATACGAAGAGATTGCTAGAGATTAACGTTCCTCCAATGTGCATCTGGAATGTGACGCTGCGACGGGAAAACTCAATAAGACAGAGAGACGGAAACACGTCGATACACTCTCGCTGGATCGTTAACGAAACACTCAGAATAGATAGATGTAATATACGTGATTATATATACAAGTCACAGTAACCAGCTCCGTGTTATTTAATATCCTACAAAGTAGAATGAGGTTCCGGCGTAGATTGTGTTCCAAAGTGCTGAACTATAAATTGCCGATTTTAGATATAAGTATCGTACATTTTATCATGCGTGAAATTATCTTGAAAGCAGCTTTAAACTCGCATACAACCAAGCCGTGATACGAATGAAATAATCTTGAAAATAGTTCTAAACCCATATTCAATCAACCACCCCAAACGTACACACAGGAAATGAATTGATATTAACTTGAATATGGTGTAATACATCCCATACATAGCAATATATGTATACTTATAATGATAACACTATTTAACACGATATGGTAAATATTCATACCCGAGACATCAATCATAACATGTTTGGGGTCTATATATACGTTTCCTAAAATAATATCATAATCCAGCCTAAAGCATCCTCTCACACCAGGGATACTTTATTACGCTCAGGACTCGCTGCATAGTACCACACTGAAGTGTGAACGTAATTAAAGGTACCCCTGGGGTGCGAGGATAAGCCTATGGTAATGTAATGTGTAGTTTAATGATAGTACGATATATTCATCTAGCTGTTGGCATAATAAAACGCACAGGGCATTGTTAGGCGAGTCATTACATCGCTTTGATTCAGATAGATGCATGTGCATCTTCTTACAATACAAAGTCATTATAACCTCCACTTCCTTCTACTGAAAGCAAAGCAATATTACTTTCATCTGATCGATGGAAAAGTTCGTCTACACCTTTTAACTGGAAACCCATCTCGGCTTATTTGAATCAATATTGCAATCCCTATACTAAGTAGTAGGAGTTTATCTTATGACTATGACGATATATATACCACGTCCCCATTGTACACAACTTCCATTGGATGTCGAGGGGGATTTATCAGAATTAATATAGAAACTACAGACGACCCGAATAAGTCCATTCTTCAGAAGGATGTGGACATTATGACCACTGACTGATGACTCGACTGTGAAGATATGGTAACATATGTTGTTGCTTCGTTTTGTTGGTCGTACGATGCTCATGGATACGTTACAAGCACATGACAAGTAACTGTTATGTTGACATGTTATGTTAAATAAACGTGACACGTTAAATAACACATGGACAAAGTTAAATAAAACATGGACAAGGGAAATACATATGAAACAGTTAAATACAAATGACAAGTTAAATACATTATTATTATTATTATTATTATTATTATTATTATTATTATTAGAGGCTCTAACATGAGTGGTAATTTAATACTGATCGACCTATTCCCTCCTGCTACTACTACTACTACTACAACTATTACTACTACTACTACTACTACTACTAATAATAATAATAATAATAATAATAATAATCATCATAATACTACTACTACTACAAATAATAATAATAATAATAATAATAATGGCTACTTAAAATGCGCCAAATCATTCCCTAATGAATACATCATACTACAACAAAAGACACAACCGTGCAGTAACAT
>JAUTBV010127870.1:0-12425 GCA_032361325.1 Lepetodrilus fucensis | reverse complement strand
ACATACATACATACATACATACATACATACATACATACATACATACATACATACATACATACATAGATACATACATAATATACTACATGTCATTGTGTCATTTGCCTTTAACATTTAACGAAGCAAGCAGTGGGCTTAATACATAATAACAACCAATGCTTACAATGAATCATAGTGCATACTACGTATTATATTAAAAAACCAAGTTGGCTTCACAAAAAAAGGTCAAATTATGAGATCGAAAATATGACATAGAAATTAACATACTACCAGTATAGTGTACAATGATGTCATACGTATATATTTGTTAGTAATATGTGTTCAGCGGTAGGTTATATACTACTAATGGAAACACACTATGGACATTGACACTATGGACATTGACACTATGGACATTGTCTATGTTATATTAAGATGCTCAAAGAATACATTCAGATTTTACTTTTTTTAAAGTTACATGTTTCGCTCTGTTATAAATACAAAAGAAAACAAAATGCCATTAGTATTAAAATTGTCTTATTAAATCAATTCTAAAACAATACTTAATTCTACTTAATGTTTTTGCATATTATATGTTTTTGTTTAACCGCCATAGAATGCTTTAAACCTGAGCCAACATATAATTACAATTTTGTCTTTGCCGTACACGGAATCAATTTACATTATTCTATCCCTCTATTGTTTAGAATTGTTTAGAATTATTTAGAATTATGTAAATCGATATATCCCACAGAATAATGAATGGGTAATTCTTTGTATCAGACTCACTCGCGGCTGTATCGTTTCATTTGATCTATTTTGGAGAAGTACAATATCATGATATCAGCTTTCTGCAAGAACTAACGCCACTATGTCAAGGATGTTAAATTGACAATCACATTTCCTTAGATAACACGTTTAGAAAAATCGATGATCATATACCATCAGGCGGGTGAGACGTGTTACGCCACGAAGAATAGATACCTTTTATCTGAAAACTATTTCAACAATTTCCGTAACAAAAAGTTTTCAGCAGGTGACGTGACTGTGATTCCCTTTCACTGCTAATTGAAAACACGCCTATTTCCTCTTTGAAGTCGATCAGGAACGCGGGATCCAATATCCCGGTATTTGATTGGATAATCCTCAATCCTTCTCGCTCTCCAGGTAAGACGACGTCATATGCATTTCAAGAGTTATTGAAGCCTTGCCTGGATACGCCAATCTTTAAATTACGTAATAATATTGCACGTATCTCTTTATCGTAAAGGGAGGTAACGACCGTGGTACGGAGTGTTTTCTGATTTAGTGTAATACGAATACAAGTTTAACGTGAAGACGACGGTATCGCAATGTATAGGTCGAAAGGGTTAAACACTCTATCCGCAGGTAAGAGGGTGGATGACAGCATTGTCTAACACCTTCTGTTATGTGGCATGCACCCAACTACCGCTATATAGCGGATAGATAGGATCTACCCGGAGATTATACTACGCTTCTATATTCAGGTTGGACAGCATTCGGAACAACCAATCGACATCCACAGATATGCGATCCAAGAAGCTGATACGATTAGTTGGACAGATTTCAGAAGATCAACTCTTTTCCTAATCACTAGTACTTGCTGCATATTAACTATAGCGTGACCACTCTTAATTAACTAGGGCATCTTCGGTTGTCTTCAGTAGACATTTTATCAGTGTGTATTTCTCAGATTAGGCCTACGTAAATCTTGTCTGTCTAAAATTATACTTATTATGTTAAAACTAGACTTATGTTAAAACATGATGACAGGGTATTTTTTTAATGTATTTCTATTTCTATAGGCACACTATTTGTATTAGATCCTAAGTTGTTCTGGAACCCTGGCAATATGATGTTGATGTAGCACCGTCCTCGACATCCAGTCTCAGTTCCTGGTATTTCATACCATACATGTCTATGTTTAGGAGGCAGCCATGTGCATTACTTTGTTGCAGAAGATGATGGAATATACGCCATAGCTGCCTATATGTGGTAATAATCTGATATATGCCTTGCACAGAGATTGAACTCGACGGATATGGCGCCAAGTTTACCTGAAGACAAATTAAGTAGTGAACATTCTCAACAGCGATATCACATAGACAAGTGACAGTTAGAGAATGCAGCATGAAATGGGTACCCGGTAGTACGAAGTGTTAATGCGAACGCCCACCATCTGACCATGGCAGCTCGTATTGTAGATTCCACGTGGAACTGCAATGGTTCATTTGTTTCATACACATCCATTGAGCATCGTTCTGAACTTGGTCCATTATGTAATAATGAGCGTCATTATTATTTATTTTCTTTATTGCGTGCAATATCTCCTATGGCACTAACACATATACATCCAGACGCCGATGGTGCTAAGTTAATGCAGTCGTTGGCGACTCAACTTGTTTTCCCACGAGTGTGTTGCAAGGAATATCGAGGATTCCTGTTGGATGGAACTCGGCATGACGCTGTCACAGTAAACTAGCTTTGAGTGGCAACATGCCTAGCTAGCCCGTTAGCACTGGCAACCCCGCGCGCAGTTGGGCATTCCAATGTCGCTTTATTGTGACACGGAAACACTTTAGTCTTGTTAAACAGAAATGATGTCACCAATAGACATTTGCGCACGCCGCTGTCGATAAGATGCAAATGCCACGTCAGTTATGATGTCATCAGGATCAAACTTAGCACGTGCAATGTCGCGGCTCGCGCTAGGAACGCTGGGTAATGGGGTAAATACGTCACATTGTATGGCATACCCTTGAACTGTGCGACAATCTGGGGCTAATTCGTTGTTGTAGAAGAAGAAATGCGGAAGCATGCCATTTCCAATGTCTCACATACTCCCTCACATACGCCCCCCCTCCAGCCCCACCCAAATATCACACCACTCTCATCATTCCACCGTGTCTAGAGACATAGATAACAACACAGTGGATCAATATTACCTATTCCCTTAAATACTTTTGATAAATATCTATGATATATCCATTCCCGAAGCTGAGCCAGCAATTACATACCACATTTAGATCATATACAAACTGTTCAATGAAAACATACCAACTGGAGTACATGCGGTATTCAATGAAAGACATCTTCAAAGAATAAACTTTGGCCAAAGGTACATTGATATTGTGTATTCTTTTGATTTTGATATTTTACGAAAATAATTATAATAATTTATGTTAATATTTCGTGAGAGTATGTCCTGGAATCTACTCGGATAACACGATTTTCTTCTAACATTCTTTTTATCAAAACATACAGATTATCCAAAACGGACCTCTTCATCCACGTCACTCTTTTTAACTCATAATTCCAAGTCATCAGGTGTGTACCCCAAGACTTCATAATTATGGCCAATAAATTGATAAGACTCGCCATGATAACACGACCTAATGATGAGGAACCCACTGACATGCGTAGTCAAGGTAGGAAGTAGCACCCTCTGGCGTTGACCATGCTGAGGTAATCTCCTCATGGTAGTCGTATATTAGCATCTGAGTTATCTACCCTTGCGATATGGATTACTAATATATAGCATCTGATAGATTCGGGATGAACCAAACTGATCAGATAGAAGAGAAACATAAACATGGTCTATTTAAATGGAAGCATACATTCTAGTTTGGGCATGAGCTCTACGATGGCTATATCTATCCCTCAATATATTATTCAACAAAACTAGTGTTGCTATATATTGCATTCTATTGAAGCCAAGGTCTTCAATTTGCGAGCATCGTAGTTCTGGAATACAAATATTTGGCACAAAACGTCTATATTATTTAAAATTCAATAATTATAGCATACTAAATTAATATATATAGTATTTTCAAGGATACTGATCTCACATTGCAATTAAGCTAGATACCTACACTAGTTTATTTCTTTTCTTAGAATTGCCAAAAAAATCTTCTTGAAGTTGAAGACATAATACATATTGCAAGGGAGAGGTTGATGTGGGTTTGTGTGGGACTGCGTTGGAGGGTTGTGTGGGACTGTATAGCAGGGTTGTGTGCGACTGTAGGGTGATTGTGTGGGACTGTGTAGCAGGGTTGTGTAGGAGAGTTGTCTGGGACTGAGTAGGATGGTTGTGTAGGGTTATGTAGGAGGTTTGTATAGGAGAAGCGTGTGAGATTGTGGTGTAGACGTTGATTTTCCTCCTTGGATGTCATCCACTCCTCAGGTATCATAGAACACAACCCTCCTACACAGTCCTACACAACTCAGCTTGTCATGCCATGTTTTTATTTTATGCACATAGACATAGCAGCGTTGTTTCCATGTCAGCTTTCGCAATTTCAAATTCAAATTAAATATTTATATAGTGTTGATTATCCAGATATAGTCTCCTCAAATCTGCACAGTAATATGCTTTGTTGAAAAAAGATGGCGTTGACGTCATATCTTGCGTGAGTGCATCCATGTAACTCAATGCCCACATATTTATGTAAATATACCGGAAGATTATGCATCTGTTCTTCGTAGTCCGTGGACAATAAATACTAAACATGCATAGTAAATTAATACCACTACTTTATTTATGACAAAATAACTGAACACTGTTAAAAATAATACTAATGTATATTCTGTTTATTGTAAACCGATCTCACTTACATACATGATATTCCAATAGCATCTGCCTTACAGAGATATATCAGACATACACATTATGACATGATGTATACTCTAGATAGCATGCTATACTTGAATCATGCTAAGCTCTCGAGCATGTCCATAGCGCTTGTATTGTTAGTATAACCCAAGTCAATTTATCAATGCGCACTTGCTTTCCTCTCTCCCAGCCCTGGGCAGTATTCAATCAGTTGACGTGTTCTAGGCACTGGAAGATTAGTATTAGTGGTCAGTACTAGTATTAGTGATCAGTACTGGTATTAGTGGTCAGTACTAGTGGTAAGTACTAGTGGTGTAGTACTATTATTAGTGGTAAGTGCTAGTGGTAAGTACTAGTATTAGTGGTCAGTACTGGTATTAGTGGTCAGTACTAGTTTAGTGGTCAGTACTAGTGGTAAATACTAGTGGTAAGTACTATTATTAGTGGTAAGTGCTAGTGGTAAGTACTAGTATTAGTGGTAATTATTAGTATTAGTGGTCAGTATTGGTATTAGTGGTCAGTACTAGTATTAGTATTAATGGTCAGTACTAGTGTTAGTATTAGTGGTCAGTACTAGTAGTAGTATTAGTGGTCAGTACTAGTCTGTAACACGCCTACGGGGCCGGACACAGAACAGACTTCTACAATGTTCATACGGCACCAGTATATCCCGCCCCTACACGAGCCAGCTGATGCTAAATGTGTTTATGTTATGTACAGTGGGCTTCACTGAGTAGTCACACACGCACACACATACACACACATACACACACACACACACACACACACACACACCAGTAGCAGTCTGGGATTTATCGCCTGTCTTCAGAGACTGGGGATGACACTGAAAAACCAGCGGACCCTGGATGTGGAACAAAAAGCGGAAGTGTACAAGAAAGTAATCCCATTATGATGTCATATGAGGCGTCTAGATATTTACTGAACGACTGCGGGTGACACCGAGGTTATTTATCAAATAACATTCCGGTGACAATATTTTTTCCCGGTGTTATCGACAATGAGAAGAAAGCAGTTTGTCAAATCGTTCATAGTCTCCCTCTGTATAGTCTACTAGTCTCACAGCACTTGCTATGCTGGAATGATCAAACAGACAACCCTTGGTCTTGACTCCCACTAGCTACGGTTAAACTATCCATGCTAGTGTCCATGCACTCGTATTGTCATTCAAACAATTAGTTATACATGTACTTGTTTTTGCTCTTGGGATTCCACTCATCACGGCTTTATGAAGCAGGCTATCGTCGTCAAATATATTTCTTCTGTTTCTTGCCTACGTATGCACATTTTTTCTCTCTCAGGATTTTCACACATCAATTTAAACTATACCGAATGTACATCTACTTGCATACCCCCAAAGGTAAACGTAATAGCTTATAATCAATAATTGTAGCACTCCCTTAAAACTGAAGAGGAAAGAAAAACATATTAGTACACACAAAAAATGGAAAGCAGTCAAAGGTAACCTTTGCGTCGAAGTAGCTTACGTTATAAGTACAGGCCAATAAAGACAGTAGTTTATACAAATGTTATGTAAATGTCTACCATATCTCTCTCTCTCTCTCTCTCTCTCTATATATATATATATATATATATATACACCCCTCTCTCTCTCTCTCTCTCTCTCTCTCTCTCTCTCACACACACACACACACATAGTGTCTCTCTCTCTCTCGCTCTCAGTCACTTTCTTTCCATCTGTCACTCAACACAATCCCAGTTAGTATAAGTAACGTATATCGCTGCACTATTTTCAAGCTGCAATTATTTCCGGGTATATTTATACAACAAAACGTCAGCAGAAATATCTCATTTCCCGTATTCAGAAAAACATACGAAAAGTGTTGACAACCTGAGGTAATGCCAAGGTAGAATCTTCATGATGAAGAAATACGCAAATGGCGGTAGTCTACACGCACTGCATACTCCGTGCAATTCCTAGGAGCATTTCCCCACAAATTGACAAGTAGAAGTGATGAATTGGAAAATTTGATAAGCAGAAATGATGACTGAAATATTTGCTGATATATGAGTCGCTTTGATTAATGAACGTGTACTGTTGATTTTAGGGTCGCCAAATTGGCATTTCTTTCGGCACGAGGCCGTTAGCATGTCTATTTTCAAACCATGCGAGAACATTTAAATTATAGTTATGTGAAGTTCTTACGCATTTGGAGCATTTTATAAAGTTATGTGAACGTTCTTAGGTATTGTATGTTGAATTTCTAAACACACAAGAACAGTTTTTTTAAAGACATTTATGTCAAGCAGACATAAATAAGCATAAATAAACATAGCTCAGATCAGTTTACCTAAGGAATGAACACGTTCTTGGGAATTAAATACACGTGTAGGTTACCTCAGAGGTATTGATAAGAACCAAAACATTCACATACCGGTATACGGATGGTTATATTTGAGAGAGAAAAAAACACACTTGGAAATATAGCTACTTCAGAACAATAAGAGGATATACTGCATACAGGATGGAGGGATATATTGTATACAGGATGGAGGGATATACTGCATACAGGATGGAGGGATATATTGTATACAGGATGGAGGGATATATTGCATACAGGATGGAGGGATATATTGTATACAGGATGGAGGGATATATTGCATACATGATGGAGGGATAACTCAAAAGCAGCTCATCATGCTCAAACAATAGTAAGTTTCGAGTTTATATCTCGCCAATATAATTTCTGTGGTTGTGAAAAGTGTCATATTGGCATACTGGAGCAAAATCAATTCATACCTTCCGGAAGTTGCAGTTATTAATATAGGCTTAGCTTACCAAGGCAGACAGGTCTTAGATTTACAAGGAATTGTCGCTGGTGCAAATATTACATGAGAGAATACGAGTCTGTGGATTAAATTGTGTGGTCATCGGGATGTTGTGGAACCGTATGCTTTTGTGTGGTGATAAAAAACGTCAGAAAATAGTAGAAGAATATTTTTGTTGAACAAATCCTCAGTTTCATGCTACAGGCATCCCTCCTCCTAAAACCAGACCAGTTTATAACCGGTATCTCCTCCATGCCATGACATAGTCGCAAACTGTCTTCATCTACTTTAAAGATCGACTCGTCTTCACCATTCTTTTACCAAGTAAATAAGTCGCAGCACTTTTAATTGGTAATTGTTTGCGGTGGAATTTAAATTCGTCTAGACATTGGATTCGCCTCGATTTAATTAAAGTCGTTGGTAATTGTGGTAGATTTTGAAAAAAACTCAGTCAATCTGTCTTCTGCTTAATGCTGAGCGCGGACACAATTTTGGCACTCAGATGACTCTTCCCTTATACGGCACTGAGTGTGAGTTGAACGCTTAAAATCTTCGGATCGGTTTTTAAATCCTTCGCTCTATCACTTTATGGAGGGATCGTAATTAAATAAAGCTCTCATATCTCATTATGTATTCTTCAGATCAAAAGTCAAAGAAAACAGCGTGATTCAAATGCCGAACGGTTGAATAAAGGATACATATGAGGCGTGGGGGGCAGGCTGTGGCATAGGGGTGGATCTCAGATGAGCTATAGCAAACAATTTTGTCATTAAAATTTTATATCTCACTTTACGTGAATCTTGGGGCAAAATACGGAGCATGTTGAGGTGACATCTTGTATAATAGATGGCCTAGTTAGGATCACAGATTCAGAACATTTTAGAAGACGATATGACCTGGCGGTGCAGTTACCATGGTAACATGTCTATTTATGTAAAGTTTACCGCAAAAACAAATATTTAATACATGTATATGAAAGTTACTTTTTACTTTGGCCTGAGATAATTAACTGTTAAGAAACCAGTTTATCTTAAGTGTATTTCAAGTGTACATAGAGTTGTAGATTTTGATTTCGTCCTATTTCCAATACAACATTATAAGAATTTATATTAAATCAATATCCAAATGCTAGATGTCAAGATGTTGTGTCGTGATGGGCTAAGTATGTATCTGTTTTAAATTGTCCACCTCAAGAATTGGGCATCTTGTGAAATATTGAAATATTATATCGTAGATCCCACAGACAGAAATCATCTTCAAACTTCTGTAATACAAATATTGTACTTTGTAAAATGTCGAATGTGAATGTTGCACATTTGAATGTATGTTGCTGTTAGAGCTACGACGGTATTGAATACCGCTTAAACATTTATTTTTATATTCTAGTAACGTATCACTTATACTAATATTGAATCAGTTATTGGACACCATTGTATTAAATAATAGTTCCATCTCGAAAATCTCCAAGGTCATCATCCAATGTCAATAACGTTTCTCGTTGTACTAAATTAATGTTTGTAATTTTAGACTAATCTACTATAAATTATGTTACTGATATGAAGCTTATGAAGGTTTTATTGCTTACTAGATCAACATAAATACAGTACACACATTATTTAGATGTATTAGGCGTTCCATATCATATTGCTATACCAGCAGTAAAACAACTACTCATTATGAAAGAAGCGCACATTGAACTGAGTCACTCCCACACACGTCCTTGAAACAAATTAAATTTCTCCAATGTCACAAGGCACAAGGCAAACTTTTAATAAACTTTGGTGTTAAAAATACAAGAAAAATATAAGTGACGCAAACGTGTGGCAATGTTGTATGTTTCTACAAGAAGTTTAATACTTAACATTGTTTACATCGTTGCTGTGAATTATCAGCATCAGAACATCGTGATCAAATTACAAACAGAAAACTATATTGTTAACCCTACTGTAAAATTAGGATCATCATCTCTTCTAATCATGTAATTGCCATAATCCACAGTTTCTGCAAATGAACATCTTTCGGAAGTCTCACCCTCATCATCGCATAACTAAACGTCATCACCATCGCATAACTAAACGTCATCACCATCGCATAACTAAACGTCATCACTATCGCATAACTAAACGTCATCACCATCGCATAACTAAACGTCATCACTATCGCATAAAAGTCATCAACATAACTTTATTACTAATTGCATAACATCGCATAACGTCACACGGCAAAGTGGTGACGCCTTTTCTCACTCTTGCAGGAATAGCCTCATTTATAGAGGAGGCACAGAATGAAGACGTATTAAGAACAGCCAATAGGGTATGCAGTATTTTATGTGTTTGTTTTAACTTATCATAAATATACCGTGTTATATAACATTGAAGTTGGTCGTTCATTGTTCCATAAGGTACAATAAGGTTATAGGAATGTGAGGTCTCAGCAACAATTCCTTGCCGTCGTTAATTGTTTTCGTATTATCAATTCGCCAAAGACCAACACAACGTTTTATGAACACGTATTGAGACCAGAGACCAGAGACAGATGTAGTAATTCGAAACGTGTTTTGAGTTTTAAGTTCTATTTTACGTTCGTTCAGCTAATAAAGGTGAAGCGTCTTCCTTCATGCCATCTAATAAAATGTGTGAAATGTTACAACTCACAATCGAAATCACATTTGTTGGGAGAGTACTCCAGTTTCTTTTTTCGCTGAGTGGCGATTTGTCAGTGGTATTATTGCACATGTTGCTGGTCCGTGATAAATTCGACAAGGGGGACGCTTGACAGCTGCCTTTGAAAGCAACCGAAATTCGATTGAATGGCGTGTTTTAAGAACATTTAACACGTGCTTGAATAGGGGAAAAAACGTAGGGTCATGGCCTAAACTTGACACGGCGCTTGATGCATGCCACAAAAACACAGAAACCGCCTTTAGTCATCCCGGACAAATCCAGAGACTGTGATGGGCGCTTCCATTAACCTAACAATACTATCGCCGTCCACCGAAAAAGAAACGGAAACGAGATTTGGCAAGATCTCGCAAATCCACATCATTTATCCGCTAATTAGCGAGATTTCTATGCGCGCTGTTTCCATGTTGTGTCCGGGTTGTCTCAACATTTCTTTTGTGCTTGAAAAACTTTAACATAGCTGGAGACCTCGCGTGTGCCCTTGGTACCAGTTAGCATAGAATCCGATATATGGCGGCCTGGCAGGGTTACCTCATTTGCTAGATAGCCACCTCTCTTCTCTCTCCGCTTGCCCGGCTACAGATGTGTACCTTCTTTAGGCGCCATTGAGGGTAAATTGAGCGCATTGACTTCCATCGTAGGTGAGGCCAAATTACTATGACCAGCACGATACGAACTTCCGGTCTTGGAAACATGCATGTTTTGCTCTTGCATGGTAATATATTTAAGACCACGGTGCAAGCACATTCAATTATATCCCTTTCAACGCGTTTAATCAAGCGTCGAAATGTCACATTATCGTCTAGGGTCTATATCGAATTGCTTTCAAGGGTAATGGACAGACTATGTACGAAATATACATCTGCCATCTTACAGCAAATGTCACGAGCATCGATCCGTGCTCGGCGTTGTGTTATGTGGCCAGTTTAACTGTATTAAGTGATAAGCACAAACGGAACCGGAATGCGACAACTATCACGGCCCCCGTAGGACACCCGCAGACCATGCTTCAAACTCCGCGGAGAGGGCGTTGACAGTTCTAATCTTTTCCTTATTATTATTTTCTCTTCTTTTTGTGTGACAGGCTTTTAAAATAGATGCCTCTATCCCGTAACTGCTATAGATCGCGGTCTCAAGGCGGTGTTCGTGTAATTGATCATCCATCGGTCTGTCGTCGCATACTACGCGGGGGAGGACATTTGTAAACCCGACGTAAATGTTTGGTTTTATAATCATCAGATTACGAAACTATTGCTCCTATCTGTGACGGAGTTTATTCATATCACCCCACAAATATGACGCATGCGCGCGCAAGGTGAGACTTCCTGTGGATTCTGAAATGTCTGCATCTTCCAGAGATTCCGTTCACTCTGTGAATGCCACGCGAAATGTGATCACCGACACATGGAGGTCTTTGTTCATCATTCCCCCGTTTTCTCTCCATTATTCCCGCCTTGTTAACATATTCCTGGATACTATAGTATACCCCCTGGAGGGCCCGCCATCTTGGGCATGTGTGTAAACTGCCTCAAAGTAATTGATGACGCTGTTCGGGATGGTGTCGCGTTCTGTGAATGATATTTAGGGAGAAAAAAAAAGTTAACTAGGAATTAGTAGCCAATAAGACTGTCTGGTCTGTCACCATCACTATCACTATCTATCATTATACCACTATCTATCATTATTAGTACCACTATCACTACAACGGATGTTAAATACCACGTACACCAATGTCGAGAATATCTGTAATTTCAAATATTACCTTTATAATAAGATGGTACTTCGCAAGTAAAGTCTTCCCCAGCAGTGCAATTAGAAACATTTATCTCATACACTACCAATACAATATTCAATAATTCGCACATAGATTTAAGTTTTAGATGTATTTGTATAGGGAAAAGTTAGATGATAATCAGGAAACAAACATAGCGTACACATTTGGAGAATTACGTAATGTATGGTACGGTATATGATAGCTAGGATATAATGAACATTATCAAATGTTTGTATGGATAAAATAAAACGACGTCATCTGGCCATGACAAGACTAGATGACGTACCAGCATAGCATACCTATTTTGAAAGTACACTAATACTAGCATTTGACAACTACATGTACTGTATCTACCTACCTACACACACACACACGCATGCACGCAGACACACATACACGCACACACACACGCGTATGCACGCAGACACACATACACGCAAACGAACATACATACATACACACATACATATATACACACACGCACGCACACACATATACATACACACGCACACACACACACACACACACACACACACTCGTGACACACACA
>JAUTBV010127859.1:0-12426 GCA_032361325.1 Lepetodrilus fucensis | reverse complement strand
CCATCTATGCTGTACTGACTTATGTACGAAACATCCGTCTGGCGGGAAATTCAAATAATTTAGTGGTTTATAACCTAAACCAGATAACCTGGAGATCTGAGAAATATCGCACAAAAACCGACAAACCATTCATTGACTCTCATGTATTAGTCACACAAGCAGTGTTGTTTACAAGTTGTTTTTCTGATTTTCTTTTTGCCCTACCACCTCCTAGAGCTCCCCTGTGTTCTAAGAGTGGCGTTTGTGTAGAAGGTCATATAGTGACTTCAAGTGCCTAACTGCCGTGGTAATCCCCAGGTTTTCCAGAACTAATCACAGAACAGTCAAGCTCATCCACCAGTGGAAAATTTCCCTTCCTGTCTCACTGGTTTTTCCTTGAGGCTTCTACACATAATTGAGTTTTACTGGTGGTTAGAAAACTCTGTTTCATGGATGTGTTTTTTACCAAGGTGTCATCAATTTTAAATCTTGTTATTACACTATGTTGATTGGGAAGTCTGTAATGTAATGTTGTTAAAATAATAAAAGAGAAAGGTCATTACAAGGATGTTGCAAATGGAGAACAATTACAGGGTAACAATTTGAAGTTGTGATACACGAACATTTACTATGCATTTATTGAAATACAACAGTATTAACCATATTGACATGCAGACATTTTATTTCCTTTTGGGCTTCTGTGAAGTGTCCATAATTTGAATCCATTAATATATTTTCTTGCTGAGAATTAATTTATCATGCATATTTGCATCTAAATATCAGTCTGTTGGCTTCCAGTTCTAGGGTTCAAGCTAAACCTGATGTAGATTGTTCCTATGGGCATAATCAAAGGTGGAAATCTGTCTAATGGGAGGGCCCAAGTAGAGGTCCTGAAGCCAGTGGTCTAGACCTGTCACATTACAGACCAGCTTGTCCATAGATCATGGACATAGATATGACATGGATTGTCATGCAATCACATCTGGAATATTTTCGCTGGTAAATTTCCACTGTACTTTCAGTTTTGATTCTGATATAGATAGACAATATGTATTAGCACTGTTAGTTTGTCTGACAAGCAGACTTTTTCTTGACACCAAAGTCATGGTAATATTATTTTTACAGTGTTCAAATAGGAACAAATATGTTGGAAAGTAACTTTCCTTTGCAGTGTTCAAAATATGCTTTAATGTAGCTTTCCTCTTCATTCCTAACTGTAATTATGGTAAACCTTAAAAAATACATGAGGAAATGCTAACAGCTAGTTATACTAATTCTGCCTTGTTTCTTTTAATAAAGAGAGTTTTTACTGAAAGAATGCAGACACGACATACTATGATTATCTTTCCATGTCTGGCACCAAATGGAGGTTCAAACTCAGTACGTTTAGGTCAGAAGTCCAGCTAGTATCAACTGCACCACTATACAACCATGTTCCTTGTCAGATGAAATGCCTTACAAAGCCATATCGATGAAATAGAGTATTACTGTTTATGCCAGTCAGCTCAAGATGAATGATAGCAACTAGCGGACATTGTATGCACCCAGTAATTGCAGATCTCGTATAGTACGACTACTATTGTAAACCCTAAGCACTAGGCACACGTTTTGATGTATGTCCACATAATTTGTTGTTATTGGGCGTCAACTCTTCTCGTCTTTGATTGATCATTTGGTGCAGATTATCGATCTGGTTCTGTTAACCACTTCCCTTCTCCATCCACCTTAGCTTGTACCCATACAAACAACACTAACCCAGAAGTGGTCACCCTGCAGAAACCCCACAGATTCCAATCTCATGGGTCTTTCATCCCTTTCCCTGTTATAGATTTATTTGCCAAGGTCAGCCCCCAAATTCTCTCGCTTTACTTCGGAGACAATTCGACAGGCTGTAACATGGAGATCAGCTATGGATTTTATGCTGTTTTGCTTCCCAATTTCGATCAGTGAGATTGGAGACTGTGGGAAAGAGCTTGTTGGGTTCTCCTTCCAGTCTAATGTCAGTAGTAAATTTGCCATGGGTTTTCCATCTAGTGTAACCCAATACCTTGTTGTGGGATTCAGCCTGGGAGAACAATGCAAATGCCGTGGACCAGAAAATTAGGGGATCATGCTTGTTTGACAGATTAAATTTGCTATTGACTAATATTGACTATCGTTCACTGGAAAATGCTAAAATTAAGTGTATTTGTGTATAGCCAGTGGGCATTCAGATTGAATGTTATAGATGTATACGTCATCAGCTGGAATGGAAGTCAGTTTCATTTTGATGCAACCATTTTATTCAGGATTAACAGGAAATGTAGGAACGGAATTTTATTTCAATATCGATTCGGGAATGAATAGAAATTACAATAAATTAATGGCCATGACAGTAGACCACATAGACATTTAATGTGAGGTTAGGATAAGATTGTAAAAGTCAGACAGCACATATTGGTGCAATTATTGTAGGATTATTCCCCGGAGATGTTGAAATGATGGTAACATTGCTGTATCCTGTTTCCAATAACACCTGAAGTCTGATGATCAGATCCGGATATGATCAGAGATAGATGTTTCAATATCCTGGATACTCAAGCCCATACCGTCAGCTAGCAGGACAATTTGCACAGAGCAAACATTGGTTTTCATCACATATTCCCACAACAGGAAATGCTGTCTCTGATCTGTATGAGCAGTCACGTAATGCTGAGGGAATTCAAAATGCCAACTCTTCCACAGATTCCAGGGGAGAGCTTTTAAGTGCTGTTAGAAATATGCTTACTTCAAATGGTACATTCTTGGTTCATACTTTTTAAATTACTAATTAATGTATGATTAAAAAAAAAACTAAATGAAAGAACTGTTATAGTATAACCCTAAAAGGATATAGTAGTTGTCTTGTGAACAGTTGTGTATTGGTGAAATATTCCCACTATGACATAAAGCACTAATTCATTCGTTCTTGTGAATAAGTAATATGCATTGACCTTGATTTCAGAGCACCTTGATTTCAGTGGCCATTATTAATAGATACACTGTACTCTGGTAGTATTTGTGAATGTGCCACAGCTGCTGTATAAGGCTTGCTGCAGCTGTATGGCTTGCCAGTTAGTCTTACTAAGAGCAGGGACTGCACTACGTAGAAGCACCTCAAGGTAACAGCCAAGGTTGCTATACTGTACACATGTAGCATTGTCAACAAGTACAGAATGGGAGTGAATGCATCTATATATCTATCATTCTACTGGTAACACATGGTGAACAGAATGATGAGTATGACCATGTTGCCTGGATAAAGAACAGGGCCCGGTTTTATGAAAGTAACTAATGACGTCATTAGCCTTTATTCCTGCATTGATTTCCAATGCTAGTGTAAAGTCACATTAGTTAATGGAGGTTTAATGACACATTAATGGAGCTTTAGTATTTCATACAACCGGGCCCAGATTGTTAACCATTTTGGTTTCTAAGTTAGGTTCCATATTTTCACAGCCAATGTTTCTCTAGGTTATGCTGTCTCCTTTGAATGTAGCAGGGAGTGTTAAGGACAAAGAGGTCGCTGCAGCTAACTGACCTTTTCCTTGCTAGTTGTTAATGTCATGCTGTCAGTACCTGCAGTGTGGAAGGAAGAAGGCTTGATACCGCTCACAGGGAAGGAAGGAACTTATTTCAATTAGCTGGGGGTCAATCTTGCTTATACGTAATGGCATCCCCTAGATGACCAATCTGTTCCATTTCTAGAGCATGATGTGTCCCCTGGCTATCCAGTCTGTTCCATTTCTAGAGCATGATGTGTCCCCTAGCTGTCAAGTCTGTTCCATTTCTAGAGCATGATGTGTCCCCCTAGATGGCCAATCTGTCCCATTTCTAGAGTGTGACGTACTAGGGAAGGAAATACTAGTCAACATGTCAGGATGTGCAGATGTAAGATTCTATTCCTGAATGTTCCTTGCCCCTATGATGTCCACAGCAGGTCCCACTGGTGGGGAATAAAGTTCATCAGAGACCATGAAAAGGGACATTCATCTAAGCCATGTTCATGGACTTTCTTCAGAGACCATGTTCATGGACATTCATCAGAGACCATGTTCAAGGACATAAATCTGAAATCATGTTCCTTATCCCCATGCTGTCTTGCAGCAGGTCCCACTGGTGGGGAATCAATTTCATCAGAGCCCATGTTTATGGCCATTCATCTGTGACATTCATTTGTGTCCAATGAGGAGTGAAGGTTATACTATTCCACCAGCTTCATATCTATCTGCAGACTTCTGGTCAAGGTCCTGGTTATATATGGTAATGTCTGATGGCATTGCTCATGACAGGGCCAAGGTGATTAGGGGGAATTGCCCATGACACGGACAAGATGATTAGGGGGAATGGACATTACCCCAAAGGTGGCACTGATTCTCAAAATCTGTCTGTCTTGACTCTGGTTTCCATTTCCATTACTGCTTGACTTGAACTCAGGTTCGTTTCTGTGTCAGTGGCCATGACCAGGTCGATCTCTGTGGACACTATTCTGAGAGAAGGTTCTGACCTAATGAGTTCATGCTCTCCAATTGTTGTCTTAGTGTGTGTGTTCGTGTTCAGGATATTCACTGAGGGCCTTGATTTCCTTTAATTAACCAACTCAAATATATACAGTTGTCTCTGATCCCCTGCGCTGTATCACAGATTCTTTCCCAGCTGATGGATAGGTAATTAGCATAGAGTTCCTTTGGAAACACTAATGAAGATATATTCAAGTCATGGGATCGATATACAGTATATTGAATTTGAAACCATGTTCTATTGCCTTGGCGACTGTCCTTTCATGTGTATAAGAATAAAGGTATTCTGAATATATTATTTTTAATGATTACTTATGCACAACTACATTCACATCAACAGATAACGGATATAATGGAAATTTAGACCAGACAGTTTAGCATTTCTTGGAAATGGAAAACAACGAGAAAATTTTCTCATTTTTCTCATTCAGTAAGCTGTAGAACTAGTTTCATAATTTTTTACAGCTGCATATTTCTAACATACATGTATGTATGATGTCATCCTTATACTGACAATACTGTCATGGTCACTGTCACTCACTGTCATGGTCTTCATTATTTTCTCATCCTTTCTGATTCATATATTCATGACTATCATCGCCTTTGTCATCTTAGATACTAGATTGAATATTAAGCAGATAAAATATATAGGGATAGTAATACTATGTTCTTGTAACAAGCCAATGGCTCTAATATACCATATTTAGCATACTAAATGTTTGATCTGCAATATACTGTATATGGATCTTCATAGAGTATGATCACTACATCATCCAAGGTGTTTTAATGCATAATTTTATGGACATTTGTGTCAGAGATCAAGGTCCAATGTTTGTGTACAAGATACTGTCTGGTCCCTCAGCCTCTTCAAGGTTGTCAATAGTCAGTCAAGGATCAAATATCATCTTAATTCACTGAATACCAAACATGCATTATGTTGACCTTTTACCTGCTAGACTTAAAAGTCCACAAAGTGTGTCCAAAGTACTGTCTTCAGGGTTGACAATAGTAGGTCAAATATCAAAATCATTTTCATTCACTAAATGTCAAAAATGCTTTATGCCTTTTCAATGTTGGAGATCAAAGTGCCAATGTGTACAAGGTTACGTCTGGTCTTCCACAGGCAAAGATCAAAATCATCCTGGTTCAATGAATGCACACACAAAAAAAGAAGCTTTATCTTAACAGTTTTCCTAAGAATTCATCATTAGAATATACTTCTATATATGACATCTCTGGTTACCCACGTCTGAGGGGAAATTGGTTATGTCCTTCAAATTTTTGCAAAGATATTCACCATCTCCAGGATATAAGATCCTGTCATCGTTCTAGTGGAACTGATGGAGATGTTTCTAAAGACCTTCTCTCCAGACTGAAGTTATATGTCACGAGGTCAAGATATTCAGAAGATATAAATTTGTCTAGACATTGTAGACTTCATCTGGACACATTATTCATTAGTAGGTAGCACTTATGCTATATCACACAGTATTTCCTTTATGATTAAGTTCTGATTCAATTTATTGCTTTTTAATGCTATGTGATGTCTCTTCTTATATATGTCCATTACCAACCCAATGTTCACTGTCCCGTACACCAGTCAACCATAATTGTTTGGTGTATATGATTACCATATTGGAGATTGTATGGTGAAAGAACCAGATGAGAAACAATTTCAAGGAAATACATTTTCGTCTCTGGTCTGAATCTGATTGTGTGCAGTGAGTGATACCTGATTGGGTCGGATCGATGGTCAAATGTGTTTCTGCATTGCATCATAGACGAAACGATTTAGGTTTCTGACCAATGAAATAATCCTCTGACATTTCCTATGGACTTTTTTGGGTTCTATTTTCAATACCATCTGACACTCTCCAGTACAGGAAATCTGGCAGCTGTATATCACATCGTCTGTCACATCTGTCACATCAGGTAATATGTGATGGGTTAACATCATGATAACTGGCAATGTGAGCCTCCATGGCTGGTCTTTCTAGAGCTGAAGTCACTTGGGCACTATATGCCAACACCAACTGTGATATGTTATGACTAGAATAGTGCTTAGAGTTACAGAAGGTATACCCACAGTGGGTATCAGGTTACCCTTCACGCACTGAATTAATACACATTGGTCTACAGAGACACGCCCACAGTGCTGTTACCAGATCTTCCGTTGGAGCGGAAATTAGTTATTGAACACCAATCTCAAATATGTGGACAATATTATTGGCATTGTACCCATGAGGATTAGAAATGCACTTTTGCGTACTCAGTGCAATTCGGTTAATATTTACAGTATAATCTTAACCATTGATTCCCAACTTGTTTTTTCAAGTAATGCAATGAACATATTAAGAATCTTGCTCCAATCTTCAGTACCATGAAGGTAAATATTTTCAACAATCAGCTTGATTTGATAGAAGATTACATTGCAAATGCACACAGCCAGTAACACAAGAATTGAATATTCTATGCAGCATAGTTTACATGAAATACTATACAGCAAATATATCCTATCAATTGATTTTGCAGCTTGAAATCCTTATGTAAAACTGATCACCTTTAGAAAGGTTTCAAGTGTCGTGGATGTAAGTAGATACATTTTTTGTTAGCAGTGTAATTGCCACAAACAGTAGGACAGTGCACCACGATTCATTCCCAGGCATAGTGAGCTGTCTTAATAGTGAGCTGTCTTAATAGTGAGCTGTCCTAATAGTGAGCTGTCTTAGCAAGTGTGTGGGGTGGGATGTAGCGCAGTGGTAGAGTTTTGGACTTCAAATACCGCCCTGTGGGACCCGGCATCAATGTTCACTAAAGTTACCTTTCTGATGCAATATTGATAGGATTCACTGACTGTAAAGTGGCAATGCAGTTATCATCCTTGGTCTTGTCAGTACCAGCTGGTGCTCGTAGGTTTACGGCAACATTCAGCGCTACAGATGTTGCGGGTTTCCTCCTGCCCTAAATTGACAAGTCGTGAAATAATCAAGAACTTGTGAATTTCTATGGAGCAGATCTGCCACAGTTGTAGTGATGTTCATCTCAGAAAGGTAAATTATTTAGTTTTATATTATTTTCCAATAGTAACAATATATACATGTATAACTACCATATGCACATACTATTTAATATAATTCAATTTATTACTAGCACATTTATAGACCATTTAAAATGCAAATGTTTTCTCATGCCCAATCGTACATTAATAACCATGTAATAAGGTTCATTATGTATGTTAATAACCTGCAGATCATAGCTACCACATGCACCTGGCCCCTTCCATCTATAAGCGCCAACGGTTAAGCTTAAACTGATGAGCCCCAAATTCTCTCGATCAGGTCCTGATTGAACCGAAATTGTGTAGCCAGCCAGCCCTTAGGGATTGAGGCATGTGAACAATGCACAAGGAGCATGTATAGGAAATCGCTGTAGGGCTTTCTTGCTGGAAGAAATCTTAACAAACGACCATTCCAGCATGATTCCTGATGTTGAGATTATATCCTAGCAATACAGAAACCTGCTCTTGCAATGCCAGACACATTCAAAGTTCCATCGGAATCGAGATTGATGAGGTCTTCTTCATTGGTCATGTCCGTCCAATCGGTGCACAGATTGCCAGAATGTCCTCGTTTGATGAGTTAAACATTGAGTTCTGTGATGAAGTTAACAGATGTTTTTCTCTAAGAAGACAACCAGGTTCAGACATATGGACATAATTCATCTTCATAATGCTTGATTGAAACAAACATTCAGATGGCCTTTACACATTTTAATAATGTTACTAAATAGTGTATAAATTAATCTTGGCATATGTAGATTCTTGAGATGTTTCAATTATCATTTGGTTCCATTGCTATTTCAGCAAAATGTGTTTAATTCAATTTTCTTTAATAGTACATCTGTATAAAACTCTGATTCTTGTTGAGATCAATCTATCCTGACAGATACTGACAAATCTAATTATGAAGTTCAGAGAGTGAAACATCTAAAAGTTGTAAATTTGATTTTACAATGGAAATATCATCACACAAAATTATAAGAATTTCATGACATATTAACTGTATTTCCTCAAGCAGCTATCAGTTATAACTTATGATGCATTAGATTTATTCAATATGTACTAACAAAGTATTTGTATAGAGAATTCAAATTATTATCAAATAACAATCCATTTAGTCTTAGATATAGCTCAAAAGTCACCTTGAAAGAAACTGTTATGATGATATCGACTCTTGTCATAAAGATTTATGTTTCCTTTAAAGTAAGAATGCTTGTCTCAATCAATATGCATGTCATTACTTAATGCAATGTTGTGATGATATTAATATACCCATGCCATATCCTTGTAATCATGTTAACAGTTCAATCACTGTCAATGTGTTTACCAATGCTTTCTTGGATATAAGAGTTCATTGCAGCTGTATATCATATTAATATACAAGGGCAGGTACTGTGTATATACATGTATAATCTTAACAGAAAATAAATGAATGAATATAACAAAAGTTAAAATGGGATTCATGCTTTAACCTGTATGTTTAACCCGATTCCGCAATGCATAGAAGTGCTTTATGATAATGGTTTACCATATAACAAAATATACCATGTATGTTAATGTTCACGGGTATCATAAATTCAATCACAAAAAGTAGAAATAGGCATCTGATAACGTAACTTTTTAATAAGATTTCTGAGATTGGGTTAATTTATATTCTGCCAGATAAGATGGTGTAAAAAAAAGGTTGAATTTAATATTTTAGCTATAACAAATTAAAGTTTCAATTCATTACATGTGACGATAACAGTCTTATCTGAACAACCCCATATGTTCAACCAAATCAATATTAAGGCTGGATTTCAGGGAATCAGTAAGAGAAACAAATGCCACAGCAACATTCCTTTATTCAATAACCAATTTTCTTACAACTGAAATCAGAAAGTTAATTTATGAATTTCAGTCCCACGAGATGTGGTTTTTTTTGTGTCAAGACATATAGTTTTCCTTGTCAGTCTGATACGCACAAGATGAAGCTCTAGAGGAGCAATAAAAAGACATTTGTTGAATCCCTAGACGGGCCTCAACTGACATTTATAGTGCGGTAATACTCGGCTTACTTGCAGTAGCGTGGTGACGATGGACAGGTGGTGTGAACATGGCTCCCGTTCACTGCCGCTGTCACAGGACTGACTCTCAGAGATGGGGTAAGACTTTCATATCTACATTCATCCGATGAAGTTCGAGAATTAGTGGCAGTTGATCAATAATTTAGTCTGTGAATGTTATTGGTTGATCATGATGAAATGTCATTTACAAATGGGATTTTTTAGAATCATTTTGATATTATGGTTGTTTCATCGTTGCTGAAATAATGTTATCTGTATTTAATTGTTTTAGGAAATAAATGTTATTAGGGTATATATATTTTAATTGCACTAGATAGAAGAATATATTGAAATTTAAGGTTTACTGGTAATTTAGCACTAAGGAACGTATATATTCCTACATGCACACTAATGTCCTGATATTGTAACCATTCTAATACAATCATATACAACCATGTCAGGTTTATAGTCAAATACACTAAACACATATTACCATTGCATAGCAACATGGTGTTCGGATAATTTATTCTTGTATGCAATCACTTTAAACATGATAACTCCTGCTACCGAGGAAACACATTGGTCATTGCCAATAGCTGTAGAAATCCGCTAATATCCCATTCGTAAATAATATATTGGATGTAATAACTAGGAGCCTGGAACAGCTTGGATGACATTTGTTGTTTTCATTATCGTCATTATCGTCATTACCGTCAGCGTGAACAATGATGTCTGGAAATGATAGCAATTCACCATTGTGTTCCTCTTACAATGCACTATCATTGGCTATAGATTCATCAATGCTAATGGAATTTATATATGCATTAAAGAGTCTTTATATTCAAACACTTGATTTATTGGGAGGTATTGATGACCGTTATTGATCTACGTATAATGCTGCAATGTTAACTAACAATGGTCTGGACTGAGTCCTTGGCATAGACCTTTAGTTTATAGTGTTATCTTTGTCTGGCATTTAAGCACGGCAAAATAAAATAAAATGTTTTGGCTTCTAAAGGTTAATTAAATTAACAACTATCAATTATCTGAATGATTCAATTTGTATATTTTTTAATACTTGCCAATTTTTAATTAATTTATTTTCATATAAATACCTACAAGTATCTGATGTGAACTAACAACTTATTTACACTATATAGTGGGCCATGTATTTATTATTTGAATCTTGAGAGCATCTTTAAACCCCAATTTACGATTTTTTAAATTTATATTTTGCTATAGAATTATTATGGCGCCAAGTTGGATGTCAAATTGCACTGACAATTTGTAATCTAAGTATTAAACTTTAAATGTTTCTTTCGTGCATTAATAATTTACCTGACCTACTTGAGGGGTTAGGTATATGAAATGGGGTTAAGTATATCTGAAATTAGAATATAGTCCCCGGAGTTTTGGTTGTTAGCCGAAATTGGACACCAAATTGAGAGGTGGCGTGTCTTAGCACGCCCCGCAAAGTAAAGTGTCACCATGTGGTCAGCCGTCCACCAGTAATATGTCACCCCGTGGTCAGTCGTCCACAGAGATGACAATTATGCTCACCAGGAATGACCACTAGTAAATGTCATGACATTGGCGCTAAGTACACCTACAGCTGCAATGTCGACACTTACAGCTGCAATGTCAACACAGCTGGAGGCCCATTCCCGAAATGTTCTTACGAACATCTTAACCTTAGAACGGTTCATAGCCATACTGTAAGAATTGTTAAGAAATGTTCTTAGGCAAAGAAGTTCATAAGAACATTTCAAGAATAGACCCAAACGTCTCCTGTAAACATCGTCGCAAATGGGTGAAAGATTCCCACAGCAACGTTAAATTCCATATTCACTCACTCAAATGACATGAACTACTTCCACTATATCAACTTCATGGCAACAGGTTTTGTAAACAGAAGCTCTTTTTTTCTTTGCGATTCTTTTATCTGTAAAGTACATTCCAGTGCTGAATACTGTAGTTCCCACTGGTTTAACAATAGCTGGAGATATCACTACCAATGAGGATTCTATGCAGAAGTCGATGAGAGTGCATTCTCAGGCTGTTTGGTTCATGCAAGCAAGTCCTTTTACGTGGACAGGAAATGGACTATTGACCAGTCGGTCAGCTGCTGGATGGGTCAGTTCTGGGACCATTGTCCAGTTCGGTAAAAGGAGGGTATACATCTATCAGTGTACTACACCATTGATAAGCTGTATGATCATTTTCATTTTGTCCAATGGACTGTCACCAAGCCCTCAATGCTACTAGTGGCTTAGTCGTTGTGTTTACTGTACTGAAGCATTGGTTATTGAGGGGACAGTACATGTCCAGATATAAAACCAATACTAGTAGTTTCCATTCTTAGATCCTTTTGTATACTGACGACTGATTTACTCTTCTTAATATTGTGGAAAGACCATAGCAGTGAAGCTTAATGTTTCTTTTACAATATTTAATGCTCTTGTGACAGTGCCATTTACAATTGAAAAATGAAATGAAAGAAACATACGTTTTTCTTCAGTATTTATTGATGCACATGTTCATTGCAATACCTTTGTGTTTATTTTGTGGTATATTTAATATTATTTAGCTGTGGGCGAAGTACATGTTCAAAGAACTACCTTCACTTAAAAGTAATAATATTTTGACAAATGAAATCTGCATCAATGTAGAAATGTCAAAATAATATCAAAACCAACGGTTGATTTGTCCCAGAGAAATGAAGAACTTACACAGTGTATAAAACTCCAGCAATTTCACTGCCAGACATGAGGACTGGTTAAGTCTGAGAAGTTACCTGTCCTCACAT
>JAUTBV010127848.1:0-12428 GCA_032361325.1 Lepetodrilus fucensis | reverse complement strand
ATCGAGAATACAAGAAATAAGTGCACAAATTCCATTTTAAATACGACACATACTTATAAACGCCATTTGTTCGCAAGTACATACAGCCAATTATGAATGTATTCTGTCTGGTATTAGAAGATGTTTGACACCCACATGTTCGGGTACCAGACATGTAGACACAGTTTATTTTCCAAAGAAACCCACCAACGGTGGTACAAGAGATCTATAAATATACATTCAGTTCTACATTTGATCAATATAGACAGTGCTTTACGTATGAGTGTTTATTAGTAAGTAATAAACAGTTGGACTAACGTTTCCGTAATAAATTATGCAGTTGGACTAAATACTTTGATAAACATTTTAACTAGTTTACCTTTTCATAATTCATTAAAAGTTTCATTTTTCCAAGGTTCGGCCATGTATAATAACGTTTAGAAATACAAGGTACTAGTAATCGTTTAGAGCTTAGGGCTTGGCATCGAAAGAGATACTGAAATTCATCTACAATTTGAGTAGAGTTACACCATTTACATATCCTGTTATCCATGAGTATGTTTTGCCATCTTCCAGTTTCGTTCTGAAGAATATGGCTTGTATTCTTATACTACAACAGCATTATATATACGCGCGTGTTCTATTTGTAGCCGTTTAGGGTACTGTAACCGAACTGTATTCGATTAACTGCGTATATATATATACTCGTGCTGACATAAGTTCAACCCAATACAAAGTACAATGCATATGTTATTGAAATACCACACAAATAAATACCAACATGAATGCACATATTTCGTAATCTGTTCACCACTCATGACGTATAACACATATCCTATTTTGGATAACACATAATATATAAATAACAATTTGCCTACAAACTATCCAAATTTGTGAGAGCATGCTATCCTGTTCCCCAGAATAGAAAAAGGGATATATAACAATACTTTGGCCTGGTATACTAGTATACAGTATACACTGTAGACCTGAAAGGAATTAGCACCGCCAGGTAAAATACCTTCGTCCTTACCAGTGGCAGCGAAATTTCACCTGACCATACATTAACTCGCCGTGCGCGTCACACTGTGCCCAGTCCGCTCATTAATTACCCCTTCCGAGCCCCCCGGGGGCAGACCGCCCCGACATAAATACCTGAGCCACTGTCACAGGGGATGAGGGCTGGAAAACCCTTAAAAATACTACGTGACGTTCTTAGTGGTATTTCATTGTCTTTTGTGTTCTGTAGTAATTATTTTGGGTATACACACACGTTCGCGATGCCGTATTTCTAAAGGGAAGAATGCATGGCGAGTGATTTTATTCATATATAGTGACTTGCATGATGCAATGTTACAGTTTTAATTTAATACGCCCTAATGCTTCTGGATTATTATTTTTTTAAATTGGGATTTAGTAACCGCTTTCAAGATTGTTTTTACGTAATATATCACGGCTTGTCAGTTTAAGCCAGAATAAAACCTGGAACATCCGTAGCGCGGAATAGTATAGTAAACCTGCGAGTATAGGTTGGTAGATTAGTATATAATTCGGTAAGGTGTTTAAAATTTAATACCAGGACCAGATTTCTCGAGAAGAAAATAATTCAAAACTCGGTTGATTTCGTAAAAATAAGTGTTTTCAAGATATACTAAAACATATATCTCAAAAACTTGCTTTAGTCACTTGTTTGCTTCAAGAAATCAGGTAGGCCTACAGGTTTCAAATTGAATAGAGATAATTACGTAAAATTAAACATAAATTAATTGCAGCCATTCCAAGAGAAAAAGTGCATTTCATCAAACTTTCGCATATTTGACATCGAGATTTAATCGCAATTATTTGAGGCTCTCGTTACTCCAGTCATATTTACATTGTAGAAACACAAAGCCCCCCGAGTTCATTTTCACCTGATAACATTGATTTCGTTCCTGAAAGTGTTGTCATTTTTTCCACTAACAGTTTTATGAGATTTATCTGTTGACGCGGATCTAAGGGGGTCTCGAACTCGGCTCCGATAATACGGTGTTCAGAGCAGAGTTGAAAACTGGTTATTCTCTAGGGATGCGCACTAAATGGATGAAATACTGTTAACTCTCTCTTGTGGATTGCAAGGTAATTGTTTCTGAGAGATGTGAAATGCGATGTTCACACACTATTAAACCGACGCTCCCCTTTCCGACAGATGAGGACAATTTTACAATAGAAATATAACTCGAGAAGTCAAAGAGCGAACGAATACAGCTACTTTGCTAGGGAATGACAGCTAGCTAGCATAACCTTCGTGATAGCGGCGATGAAAAGATATAAATCGTACGGTGTGCCGTCAAATTAAAGACCCCATAGCGCGTTTTTGTCTATAATGAACGAACTCGCCGTCGTGATATTAAATCCGTGCTTATAATTTTCTGTTTATTTATTTGAAAAATTTCGCCAAACTTGTTACAAGCAATTTCACTATCAAAGATTCAATTTGATAAGGCGAGGATCGCGCATCGCTTTTTATGCGCCAAAGTGGATTCATTTATACCGGTTTGATATCGGGCAAAGTGCAATGGCGAAAAATTACGGACCTAGCACAGTAGGGTCCGAATTAAAGGATTTAGATTATAGATGCATTAGACAAGAAACCTGTTAGCAACTGTAACTGCTTCCGATAACACGAAACCAATTTTGTTCGCACTGATATACTTTTTCATATTTTCCCATCACCATCCCACACTGTACGGAATGGCATCTGAATTATATTTTTGGCAATCGTTTCCTTCAAATATGTATATCAAGTTACGTGTATTATCACCATGTCCTTATTAAATGTTCAATTGTATAGTAAACAGTGTCGGTTAATAGAAAATAACTTAGGCTAAAGTAGAAGTATAGCTGAAGAAGAATATATATATAGTCTTGAACATGTATACGGTCGGTTAATTGTGTCCTCTACTCAATTGGATAGTCAACAGTTTCAATTAAAATAAAATAACAAATATTATAGGCTTAAGTGGACATGTAGTTAAAGAAAAATATCTATACGGTTTTGAACTTTTATATGATCGGTTTATTTTGTCCTCTACTATTCGATTAAAATAAAATAACCTAGGCTAAAGTGGATATACAGCTAAAGAAGAATAACTATAATGTCTTGAACATTTATAAGATCGGTTTATTCTGTCCTCTGCTATTCGATTAAAAGAAAATAACCTAGGCTAAAGCATCCTTGAAAACACAGGCCATTATGACTACGCCTGGGTTTTCGAGGATGAGGCTAAAGTGGATATACAGCTAAAGAAGAATAACTATAACGTCTTGAACATTTATAAAATCGGTGTATTTTGTCCTTTTATTCCAATGAATGTGTATATAGCTTGTTTTTCGACAGACTGACACCACTTGCAATGCAATGGACCCCAGCAAAACATAGCAGGTCCCGAGGTGACGATTTCATGCTCAATCTCAAAGCTTACATGACGTGCCCTGAACAAAACTCTTGAGTTGAGCATGAAACCGTACTCAGAAAACTTCCTATTCTCGGCGCCTGCAGATCCATTTACGGATCCTAAAACAGGACACGTATTGGATGTCCGGGTGGTGTCCAGGACACCCGGAAGCCACCAGGACATCCGATGGTCATGTGTCCTACTAGGATATTGGATGTATCCGTAAACTAATCTTCGATATTTTGATGTGGATATCATTTCATAAGTGCAGTTTAAGCACGTGTGCACCCGCCCAGCATGAACATTCCAATATAAATTATCAATCATCCAGTCTAATATAACCTTCGCTTCGTTTCCAGATATGAGCAAGGAGCCTCCAGCAAGCTTTGACAACGTCAATCAAACATCACGCTTCCAGAACGAGGTCGAGAAGCCGGTGATTGACAGACCACCAGGGGAGACTACTCACATGTCAGTAGCGTCACCTCCAAGGCAATTGGGCATAGTAAACGGCCCGTCGTCGCACGAACATAAACGTCCGGATTCGCTCTGTTCCAACAGCAACGACTCGGGTCTAAGCGACGTCAACTGCAGTTTCCCTGACGTCAACGCTACTGGTGAACAAAACGGACTGAGGCCGAAAATATGGTCTCTGGCCAGGGTCGCCACTTCTGACAATGCGTATTTAAACGGCCCAGCAGGAATGCGACCATATCCAAACTCATCCCGAGTTTTGGAGGACAAACTTCCTGTTCCTTCAGCTAGTCAACCATGGGAAAGCGCACTTCCTACCAATACTCCTTACACCGGAAGTTCGCTGAGCATAGGTGCGCATAAAAACATATCCGGGCCTTCAGGCCTCGGCACGAATTTAGGGGGACTATCTTCTTCGGGTATGAACGCGAGCAGTCTGGCTTACTCTCAACTTTCATCGTTTTGTGCTAACTCTAAGATGTCTCTTGATTGAGAATACTATTAATACAGAACACTTTTTCCAGTGCTTGTATCGACGACGCCACGCAACTCTCTGTACCTCAGTCGCCTCCGAAGGACTTCAATCACCCTCACCAACGAGAATGTAAAGGTTGTTTGTCTGGCTGTGGGGAGTTATCTCCCTTGATTTGTGTTCCAGCGGCATGGCAGCCATATTGTAACCATGGTTAAAATGAGTCTTTGGACAATTGCGCGAAGACCTTCACGACATCCACACTTATTCGTATGAAACTTACGACAATTTTGGTCGTAATTAATGTCAACATGTTCATAATAAAACCAAGTGGAGATAACTTTTCAATCATTACAATAATGAATACCGTTAAATAGTGTGTCGCTATTGTTCAATTGCACAAAAGGAGAATGTGATGTTTTCGTGAGAATGTTGTTAATTTTAGATTTGAATGGGAACGTGATGATGCATATAAAATATCTCCAATAACGAGCTATATTTATTATGTATGTACTTCTATTTATTTCATTTTCAAGTCAGTAACTGATCATGTGAAGATGCGGAACAGTATGTATGGATTGTGGTCTATTTATAGAAATGCGAGTGTCTACTAAGTATACACGCTACTATAGTATTGCCAGCTAGTGCACGTCAGTTTAGGATTCGAACCCTGGACTGTTCACTAATTTCACTCCTTATTTGAAAATCATGTTTGCAGGAATTTAATTGATTTCATATCATTTAAAAACTCTGTTTTGAACTTTGAATTTCGCATTTGGAATAAAAAATGCGGAATTATTTATTATATATTCTATTAATTTAGTCATGTACAGTTTGCCAGCGTGAAGCATTTGTATAGGTCATTTTCATCATGTAGTGCTAACTATATATATTATTATATACACTGTAACCGTTCACGAAGACGATGGGGAACTTGCTAAGCATTTATTATCTCAAGTTATTTCTTTATACACACACTGTCTATCTCGGCTCTGTCAATATGTTATCCAGAGCTGTGCAAATAAACTTTTCTTGTTACTTGTCTCATATTTGAAGTCCTGTTTTCCATTTCTATACTCAACAAATTAAATTAAGGGCCGGAATATATATTTTGTGGGGAGGCTTTCTACCAAACAGGGGTTTGACAATTCTTTCGAAATAAAAGTGGTATATATACCTGGAGAATACGATTATTTAATTTTGAGTATCAACATTTCATACACCGAGGTATTGTAAATATATTCTCTGTTTCAAAGCAAATGCCAGAGCCACTATAATGATTCTAGTGTATACTTTATCGACTGCCGATGATAATTTCAACAAATACAAATAAATAAACAAAGCAGCTCATAGACCGGCGCTCATTACAATATGTATAAGCAAATATCACCTGAAGCGTTTTAACTTCACAATCAGTTCAATAGAGTATCACCCCTCGATTAGGAATAGTCCAACAAGTGACTGCATGACTTATCTGTGTATCATGACGCCTCCATTATATCAAATAGGTGAAATGTACCGAGTTTTTCTTTTATTAAGCACCTGGTCAAGCACGACCTGGAACTTGTTAGCTATGGCCCATGTCCATTAAAAGCTGTCCATTTACGGACTAACCTCCCCACCCCCATGCTCCACCCCACAACACCCTCCCCCTTAAACTTTCCACCATCTTAATCCCCCTTTTCCAAGCAGTCAATTTCTTTGTGAAACACTAAGATGTTGATTTCACTTATTAAGGGAGCGCTGTCAATCACTCCAGTCGACCATCTTTAACCACTCTTCGCCGTATTGATCTATTTCAGCATTCAGACGGGCCGTTGATGCAGCAGCACTTCTTCAATGGATTAATTATTTGCTCTGTCAGTCAAACAAGTCGTCAACTGTCAGAGACGGCGGACAACCCTTCCTATTGCAGATATATTAAGTGTTGCACTTGACGTCGCAGAAGTTATTGTTTAGAGGTTTTTGTTACAGGAGTCGTTCGCATTTGGCAGGAATATGTTGCGATGTGTTGGTAACAGGGACAGTAACAGAAGAGACAATAGTGAAAACATATGACAAGTTTGCAAGAATATGGAGGAATATGTTAGTAGCAACTTCAGAAAAAGAATTGATAACAATGACAACATTTAGAAGATTTGTTTGTGTTTGCAGGAATATGACGCGGTGTGTTAGTAGGAACGTCAGACAAAGACATTATGTATATACAATGACAAACATAGAAAACGTTTTTGTTATTTGAGATATTTCCATTTGCAAGAATATAATGTGGTGTGTTAGTAGGAACTTCAGAAAAGAAAAAATAAGATACAATGACAAACGTAGAATAAGTGTTTCTTACTTAACATATTTGCATTTACAAAGATATGTTGCGGCGTGTTATAGTAGGAACGTCAGAAAAAGAAATGATACAATGACAAACACATAGAAAACGTTTTTGTTATTTGAAATATTTCCATTTGCAAGAATATGACGTGGTGTGTTAGTAGGAAATGAAGGATATAAATGAAAATAAATGAAAATAAATGAAAATAAATGAAAATAAATGAAAATAAATGAAAATAAATGAAAATAAATGAAAATATATGATACAATGACAAACATAGAATACGTATTTATTACTTGAGATATGTACATGTACAGAAATGTGTCGTGGTGTGTTACTATAGGGACTTCAGAAAAAGAAATGATACAATGACAAACATAGGAAATGTTTTGTTACTTAAGATATGTTTGCATTTACAAGAAAACCTTGCGGTATGTTAGTATATATACCTACTTGAACTTCAGTAACAGAACAAAATGAGAAAAGTACAAGCTTGTATAACAAGTTTGTGTTACTTGAAGTATTCACCCGTGCAATAATATGTTATGATGTGTTAGTATCAACTCCAATAATAGAAATGAGATTGACAAATATTAATACATTTGTATTCTTGAATTATTTGCATTTTCAACATTTTCAACATAAATGTAACAATGACAACCAGTTGCACAATAATATTGCAGTTTTTAGTCCCAACTGGAGCAACGAAAAATGATAACCTGACAAGTTTGTGTTACATGCAATTGTATAGTGTTCGCATTTACACCAACTTGAATGCGACAATAAGAAACATATAACACGTTTTTGTTTCTTGAGCTACATGTTTATTTGCACGACTATGTTCCTATTTCTAGTACAAACTCAGGTAACCGGAAAATGACAAAATGACAAAACTTAGCAAGTAGGAATGACGTTTGACAGATCAACTGCCAAGATATACGTGAAGGGAGAACTCTCTTCTATTCTGTGACTGTTTCACTGTTCAGCATCACTATAACATTTTAACAACGCTTTCAATTCATTTATGAAAACAACATCCTAATAAAATATATATCTGCACTAAAATACCCACGGACAATGGTAATGGACGGACAAGTATGACAGATGACCCTAACTCGACCAACCGGAATGAAATCAACAAGCAATGGACGCGCTATATATATATTACCATCACCCGAGTGATCAACATGTATACCAACAACTCTATATAGCGCACGACGCGCGCACTTCATGACCTTATAAGTCCGATAAAATATGTGGCGAATTTGTACCGCAACATCCCAACCAAAACGAACCTACATATTACTTATTTGTTTCGCCTTGTTAATATCGCTATGGAACCAAGGCGTCTACACATGTACACGGTAAGGCAACAAATGGGCGAAACAAATGCGGGACGAAATGAACACGTGTATTTAGCAGGAACGTGACAAAGCTTACTAATGAGGCATGCGTTGTGTTATATACACCTGCGTACAACGAAGAGTGTAACCGATCAAAGACACGGATTCCCAATACCCTTGGAATGCTATAATCCTGTAAATATGTCAATCAATTTCAGAGTACTGAAAGAATACATGGGAAGTATCAGCACCGGTTGATGTTCGTATAGTAGAATTGATTTCAGAGATCTTGACATACCTGCAGACTATGAAGAAGAACATGTTCCTGAACGTAAGGGATCGAAATAAACATGTTGCGAATCAGTGATACTTGTATTAAATGATACAGACTTTCCAGACATTATACAGGTGTGTGTATGGTTTTTTAAATAAGGTTTTACTTCCGGAAATACAGGTATTTTACCGTCGGAAAGAGTTTGATATAAAAAAATAGCTGCTTTGTTTTGATGAGATAAAGTAATAATGTTAAACATAAAAAAGTCTAACTTAACATTTATTTAGGATTGTTTTTCTGAATTTTAAATATCATTTATACTCCCAAAATACATGGTTTCAGAAAATACCGGTATTTATTCTTCATTAACCTCTTCTGTTTCGCCCTCTTCTCTTCTTTTTCTTCTTCTTCTTCTTCTTCTTCTTCTTCCTCTTCTTCTTCTTCTTCTTCTTCTTCTACTACTGCTACTACTAATACTAATACTAATACTACTTTTTCTTCTTCTTCTTCTTCTTCTTCTTCTTCTTCTTCTTCTTCTTCTTCTTCTTCTTCTTCTTCTTCTGCTTCCTTTCTTCTTCTTCTAAATATTATTTGTCTTCTTCATTCGTGTTTTATAACAAATATTTCCTCTCCAATGTACATATCTATAGCATTTTGACATGTAACTCTATTGTTACTGAGTGCTAAAGTGATGAATTGTGTCTATCGTATTGCATGACTGAAAGGTATCATGACATCCAATGCAGTATCGTTATTATTATTGAAGCAGCTTGACAAAGGGAGAGAATTGTGTGTAGAATACTGACTGTGAGAAAAGTCGATTAATAATGGATACAAATTCAATAACATTGATATAGATTTACTGGTTTGTTTGTGATTTAATATGAATGAAGAATAGGACTTCGCACCCACTATGAAATCCTACACGCGCCCACCATCCCCACACCTCTATCCCTTACTCACCCCCACATCATCCCACCCCTTACCCCACTCGATCCATTTTCCACCCATATCCAATCCCAAGCTTAACTAATCATGCATGTGATCAATTAATTAAAGCACTTCATACAGGATCACATTATATTAATTCCATTCAAGTCAAACTATAAGCATTATTGATATAGCTTTCCCAGCAAAGTGCATATTCGTATTTTCTCAATTTATATCAATAAAATAATATATAGAAAGATCTGTTGTCACCAGTCATCGTGGATCAATTTACAAGAAGAGGGAGAAGAAGAAGAAGAAGAAGGAACACAAGATGAAGAAAGAAGAAGAATGCGTGTTTGTTTGTTTGTTTTGTTTATTTGTTTGTGTGTGTGTGTGTGTGTGCGTGTGTGTGTGCGCGTGTGCGTGTGTGTGTGTAAGAACAAAAACGAAAATTGTACTAACATGTTTACAATATTATTCAATATTGAACATTTTAATCTAAATAAACTAGATGTTAATTAACATTTTCATTTAAAATAAACTATATGTATTTTCAAAAGTTTATACGAAATTCCAGTTTAATATAATATTGATTACTTAGAAACAGGGCTACTTTAACCATACATTGCTCAACCAATCAAATTCTTCGTTATATGTTACAATATGGATGAAATGTAACAATTGTCATGCATGTAACTCTGGCATATAATCCGTCATGGTGAGAGAGAAAAAACACAACAGTTATCAATTAATTATCGAGTAACAATACCTCCAAATACTGCCACATTGGAATTAATCTAAAATTATGTGAACTGGGCATTATTGCAATTAGGAATAAAGACTAAAATAAAAATCTTTCGTCAAACAATCCCGTTGCCGATTTCTCACGATATGAGCAGTCATGTCGTCAATCAATCAGCTGAAATCGAACGCTACGTCCCGAGGAAGAACCACATTGGACATCACACGGACTCACCTTACGCTTTTCTTAAAGAGAGTTAATTAATTCCTTTCAGAGCACTGTCTGTGCGTTGTCTAATGCGTGGGCTTATTGTACGTTTCTCGTATTCACATTGCCTCTACATTTGTGGCGACGCGATAAAAGCCTTATAAACAGATGTCTTTGGTAGATAGAATTTCTAAACTAAGCCTATTAGCGAGGCTTAAATTGATAATGTGATAGAAACGTAATGACTAGGATAATAGTCATAGCATGACTTCAACTTAACCCTGGCGGTAGCTTTGTGGGTGTCGGGGGTGAAGGTGACGGGGGGTCGGGGAGGGGCGCGGTGCGGAGGGGAGGGGGTAGTGGTCAATGAAACATTGTGGGTGGGAAATGAGTTTGAGACTTGTTGAGAAGAAAAAAAACGTACTTCAACATGCAAAAGGTATCTATAGCCAACAATGTGCCACACTCCGAGAAGCGAGTGTGAAATGCACAAATAATAAGTGAAATATACATGTATTAAGTGAAATATACAATGTCAATGGCAATTGAACGTATGACATATGCAATGTGCAATAATTGTCATTGATGACTGAAATGTACAATTGTTAAATTGAAATGCGCAACGTATGAAGGGAATGAACATGATTGAATGGAACGTTCACTGAATGATCACAATTAATACATAGTTTAATAAATGAATTAAATACACAATCAAATTAAATATACAATGACATGCAAGGAAGGTGCAACTTAATTATTTATTCGTTCAATTGGAGGATTACATTTGCTTTGAGTGAATGAAATGTGTAATTAATGAATGACATGTACAACGACTATAGTATGTAAGATCAGTGAATTAAATGCACAATTACAAGCAAATGAAATGCACAATTAGTAAATCAATTGTACGACTAATAAGAAAAATATACTAGTAAGGAATGACACGTGAACCGACAACAATGATATAAACTAAAAAAACACTAAAAAGATACAATGAATGAAGTATATACACAACGAAAGAAATGAAATTTGGAATGAGAGAAATGAAACAAGAAACGAGATAAATGAAATGTACAACGAGATAAATGAAATGTACAATGAGTGAATGAAACATACAGTTAATGCATGGCCCATGAAATGTCCAACAAAAAAACACACACGAAATAAGTGAATTAAGTGTACAATCAATGAATGAATTATATGTACAATTCCTTAATGAAACAATGGTAGAAATTAAACATACAACGAGAGAAATTAAATGTACAATGAATGCAATGTATAATGCGTGAATGCAATTACAGTTAATAAATGACCCATAAAATGTCAAACAACAATAAAACAAAAACAAACAAATAATTATTGAAATAAATAGATACAACAAATGAACTGAAATGTAAAATGGTAGGTAATGAAATGTAAAATGGTAGACATGAAACATACAGTGGTAGAAATGAAACGTACAAGGGTAGAAATGAAACATACACGGATAGAAATGAAATGTACAAGGATAACAATTAAATTACAAGGGTAAAAATTAAATGTACAAGAGTATAAATGAAACATACAAGGGTATAAATGAAATGTACAATGATAGAAATGAAATGTATACAGTTAATGGTAAAAATGAAACATACAATGGTAGAAATGAAACGTACAATGGTAGAAATGAAATGTACAATGGTAGACATTAAGCATACACGGGTAGAAATGAAATGTACAATGGTAGAAATGAAACGTACAATGGTAGAAATGAAATGTACAATGTATCCAGGCTGTCCTAGGGCATCATTGAGTGTAGCAGTAATCAATGCTATCTGGATATTGACTAGGGTGCGATGGCTGGCTCTCAGAAATCCGACACTGACGCATGCTTGTCAATAAGATTACTAGAACCAGATATTACCATTACCTTTAAGCCATGTGCGGCTCGGGCAGAAGAGTTGCATGTCTGAATACTAACAATAGTTCCCTGCAGTGTTAGCAACATGAAGTGATGAGGCCGGAGATATAATGTTTTGCCTCTTTTGAAACTCATCGGAATAAAATAAATAAATATAAACTTACTTTTAAATTGTTTTTTTCTTTCTTTCTTGGTGTCTGGTGTAACATAGCTTTATAGTTTTACAAATTGAATATATTTTAGTATGTACAATACTGAAATGTATGTACAATACTAAAATGGATTTCTTTTTTATTCAAACCAGCATTGTATAGATGTGAAGCTATTTTGCTAAATGTATAGGAATACCT
>JAUTBV010127837.1:0-12428 GCA_032361325.1 Lepetodrilus fucensis | reverse complement strand
TAAACCAGATATAACAGTTTTATGTATCTTGAAATTGAAGGAGGACATGCCATTATCACTTAAAATCTAGCTGGCCCGATGGACCCTCAAGTTTACAAAACTGCTGGCCCGACATGAAACTCACTGGCCTGGGGCCTCCGGGCCAGCGGTAATTTCAAACACTATACATGGTTCATACAGGCAAGGACCCATAAAATTCAAGCACTTTTCAACGACATACTTTATGTTTTCAAGGACCATAAATACAAACCTTAATCAGCCTTTTCGAAAATGTTTTTAATAAAAAAAATTAGACAGTAGGCCTATTTCTTATCCATTTGCAGATAATGTCATCAAGTTTAACAAGTTTGTGTAGCAGTTAAGTCCACAAGCCACTAAAGTAGTAGAATTAAGCTGTCCATACACAATCAATATGAATGACAGTAATATTGATACATTATTATTGATAATTTTGTTGTTGATCACCAACAGTATTGTGCAAGTCAATTTTTTGCTTCAATATCGCCCACTAACGGTCGATAATATTGTCAATTATCCAGTATTGATCGCGTATGGGCCGCTTTAAAATGAAAATGTTACTGTACACTGCATAGACATTGCATACAAAATAACAACACTACCGCAGTTATTGATACTCGTAGTTAATAATCAATATTATTGTCTTTCTTAGTGATCGTGTATGGGCCGCTTTAGTCTGTAGCAGGACTCAAATAACGACAAAATTCCAAGTTTTAAATAGCATCACGATATTGATTTCTTGGAATGTGGCAACAGGAATCATTGTTTCAACATTGCAGTAGGAATCTTTCGCACATGTACAAGGCTCTACATGAACCTTTTGATGCACATGTCCCTGTGTCCTGTTGGAACATGAAACGTCTTGCCCTGTAGGTAAAGGGCTTGTTTGCCTGTGGATAATACCTGCCCTGGACAGGGAAACGATCTTTACTGTCGAGCTCTGATATGCGGCAAAATGTTATTACACTTGCAGACAAAATATCCCTTCACCAATGGGATTGTAGGCACACTTACAAACAATGTTCATAAAATATACATTGTTTTTGTAATAATTATTGAGGCGTCAACCACTCTGACCATGTCCAGGCATCGGCACGATAAAGTCTCCACATGTAGAATCCGTTAATAGCAATAACTTGAAATATTCGACTAATCAGAACCTGGTTGGGCCAGATACTCTTGGGCCCTAACAGCCAATCGATCTGAGACAAGAAACCTCCACTGCACTCCGACAGGAAGACCGCGGTGAGTTGTGTGAACATGAAGATGACAGCCAGACGCAGTATGATGGGAGACTTCCATGGTGACATCTGTGAGAACATGGTCTCTTCATCTCCTGTGTCTTCAAGAAGTGTAATGTTACTCTGAGAACAAACATTAAATAGTATTAAATACAGGGGAATTACGACCAATGAAATGCAAGGAAATAGTTCACCCATGCTGTTCGATAAAATTGGGGTTTAAAAGCCACTTTCAAGATTATTTCACTTATATATTTTATATTGTGGCATATCAGTTTAAGACAGGAATAAACCTGCAACATCTGTAGCACCAAACGTTGCAGTAAAGCTACTGACACTGGCTGGTACTGATGGAGCAAGGATGACAACTGCCTTGCTACAGTACAGAAGGGGAGGGATGTAGCGCAGTGGTAGAACGTTGGACTTCTGATCCAAAGGTTCCAGGTTCAAATCCCTCCCGGGGGGCCCGGCATCAATGTTCGCAAGTTACCTTTTTGATGCGATATTGATAGGATGCACTGACTGTAGAGTGGCAATGCAGTTATCATCCTTGGTCTTGTCAGTACCAGCCGGTGCTCGCAGGTTTACTGCAACATTCAGTACAGAAGATGCAGGATGTAGCATCAGAAACATACCGTTCCCTATTGCCAACATTGATGCTGGGATTTGAACCCTGGGCATTTGGCTCAGAAGTCGAATATTACTAGCGCCTCGGTCAATGAAATTCAAGGATATTTCAGTATTGTTACAATCTACAGTGCACTCTGCCAATACTGGCATCTCTGTAATCTGGCAATCTGTGAATATCAGGATAATTTAAAAGTCCCGACCAGCACCAGTGCAATTATCATTGGTTAACATTTGAATAAACCAGCATCTCTCTTACTCGTCATCCTGTACCACCGTGGGTGATGGAGAAAATAAAAACTTGAACTTGAACTCTATTCCGTATACCGGCATCAACAAGCGAACCGGATGCGTTAATGTACTACTAATTTACCTTGTATAAACCGGCTTAGGAATCAAATTATTATTTTTAAATCACGGCCGTTTAGTTGGTGGTCGTAGTATATAGTCGCGGAACAAAGTTATTCAATTGGATTACTATCTGTCAGACATATACTAACTAGTATTCAATGAATTGCCCATCATTGAGTTAACCAGCTTAACTGTCATTCCGGTAATCATTGTGAAAACAATATTGGCAGTCATTTAATTGGCCGTCCCGGTCGCATCTAATTTATTTGAAGATGACACACAGTTGATCAATGGGATTGCTATATGCAAGTATACTGACTAAATTACTATGACTCTTTTTAGAGTTAAATGTGCTATAGTAAATTTAAGTACATATTTGTATGCAATTTGTTCAAATAGAGCTAGATTGCTAGTATCACATCATCATGGCAGAGCAATCAGCAAAACGTAAGCGTGTCTTATATGTGTGAGATACATATATGTTAGCATGGATGATTCAACTTATAGTTGCATATATGACGTTGACCAAAGTCGAACGGAACTCTTGATAAACTGAGTAATCCTGCACTCTCCCAAAACCGGCATATTATCTTGATCTCAACGAGTGCCGGTATTGGCAGAGTGCATTGTATTTGGCAACAAGCTACATTTTCCACATGTCTAGCATTTACAATATTTTCATGCTATATTATTTCTGTATTTATTATCTCTTGATAAAACATACGAAAATAATAAAATATTGAAAACCAATGGGATATTCAGAAAATATAGGTTGTTGCCCAATATACTTGTGTAGACAAATCAAAAGTACATACATTCATGCAAAATCCATTTGACCATGAAATATGTTAACAAACTGTGATTGTATGCCTTTAAGAATACTAGCAATGTGGATATTGTGGGTGGCAGGACTTTAAAGATAATATACCCAGGACAACACAATGCCAATGGGTATACAAGGGGAATAACACATTGTTGATCTATCAAGTACAATAGTAAACATAAAACATTTAAGATCATGGGTCATACAAATACAATCACATGTCAACGAGATTCAGGTTTATCAAATACCAGGATTAAAAAAAGAAATCCAAATTATTTTTCATTGTGATAACTGGAAAATAATACATAAAACACTACTGATTTTAAAGTTCAAAACAGTGTTTTAAACAAAAGTTTTCTAAAGTGTGTATAGACATGGGTATCAAAATAAACATTGTTACAAATTTCTGAATCGACAGATTAGAATGAACACATTCATATCAGTTACAAAATAATTCACCGACACAATACATATGCAATATTGTTTCAATAGACTGCTACAGTTGTGATACATTTACAAACCAATTCAGATATTGTTGACCTTCATAGAACAGTGCGTACACTACATGTATTTGATGCCCTTCATGTGCCGTTTTCAAGCGCAATAACAATAATTAGCCATTAGATCGCCGTGATGGCGGTAAAACATTAGGTTGCCATGACGGCAGTAACAGCAAACGTTTGTACAAGTTCCCATGCACACTAGCTAAATTAGCCTTGATAACTTCTACAAAAGAACTTTTCAAAGTAGTGTGTTAAAATAATATAGATCAATAAACATAATAACAGAAAATATGAAGATTCATAATAAAAAATATTAATGTGAATTATTACAATTTCTAAATTATTGTTAACAATATAGAAGTCAATAATGGGTATGAGAAAATAACATTAGATCTCAAATTGCTGGCACTGTAATGGAATCTGGTTTAACATTGGTAAAACAAAAAACATAGCCCCTCGGTTCAATAGCTCACTTGGCTCTCAAACTTGAAAACAGTGAGACAACATGAGACTTTACTTGTACAGTTATAGTTGACGTATGAAGAGCCAAGGCCCTTAAAAATATCACAATGAGGGCGGAGGGAGAGAAATTGTATTGCGTAATGCCTGAAGCATCTAGAAAATATTAGTCTTACAAATAAACTGCTATGGTTGTCTGATGACATTGATTTAATGAGCCAAAATGTATTACATATATTGAGATATCCAAATAAAATTTCAAAATACAATTACTAGCTATAATATAATAGTCTTAAATTCACTTTTGGAAATTGAAGCACACTATTTGGCATTTAACGGGTAAGGTAAAAACATCTTTTGATGACATCGACCAAAAATGTTTTTGATGTGTCTGAATGTTTGTGACTGCTAAAAGTAAATGCTGTCATGGCTGATGGCTGTATACACATCTTCTAGGAGCAGTTAACACATTTTGGCTAGGTGGTTTTTGAGGAATCTTTGTTTACAAATGATGACAACTAACAATGATATTGAGGCCAAGTGAGCTTCATACTAAAGTCGGAAATAATCTGGAAAAACAAAATGCTATAACAAATTATATATACATACAATCTATAACATTAGAATCATTGCACAATCTATATCCCTCATGCTAAATGGCAGCAAAGTTGTTAGTTTTTTATTAAAAGATCCTAGATAATTCTACCAAGTTTTTCTCAAAATCCTAAAACATGAGACAAATTCATGAAAATGAAGCAAAACAGAATTATTGAAAATATTTAACAAACCTCACATTTACAACCAAATGACATGTGTACCATATGTCGAATAATTATCTCATTGTTTTTTTTTAAAGGTTCTAAGTCCCAAAACATTAACAAGGACCGTAACTTTCAAAATGCAAATATTTAAAAAATGAAGTGCGTAGCTTTGAAATCTGCATGTACAATATTATCCAAATATGTTCTCCTGAATCATGTACCAACTCAGATTCAACATCTGTAGCCCCACTTTGTGATGGGTAACAATAAATAGTAGATATTGAGTCTGATATGATTGGTAATATGTGATATGGCAAGATATATTTCAGCTCTGGTAATGAGATAAATAAATGCAAGCTGTGATATTTGCATGTGAATGCATGTGCTGTAATCTATCAAGTCCTGTCTAAATGGTGATTAAATACTAGCAAAAGCTGATTACATACTAAGGCTGTGTTTGTTTTAAAGAATACTGTGTTCACATTTATACTACCCAGTAAGTGATGTTTCTGATATTTCAAACAAGCAAATAAAACAAATGTGATTTTGCAATATTTTCAAGGTTAGAAATATAACTGTTATCAAAATGTAAATATTAGGACAATAAAATTGGGAAGCATGACAGGAAAAGATGAAATACAATCATGAATACAAAAATAAATATATTCTTCTTTTTTTTTCATCAAGACTTAAAGCATTCCTAAATATGAATGAATGAATTCTGCATGAAACCTCACAAAACTACTTGCACTACGGTATGAGTGTGCAATATGAGACGGTGTACACAGGGCAGACATAACACTAACATATAACACTGACACAGGACATCTGTACACAACCAACATGTCTATTTACTAGAATCTATCTGAAGCAAAGCCAGCAACTATAAATACATACAAATCTGGACAAAACTGGTAGGCCTGACTTAGGAAACATGCTTTTAATTTTGTTAAATATTTGTAAAAATCATAATAATGTTCATGCACACACAGAAAAACAGTACTAGACTTGGGACTTATTATATATTCTATAATGTTATCTTAATTTGAATTAGATTGACATGGAGAGATGTATTTTGTTTGTTATTACAGTTGTTGTTTTCGCTGTGGTAGTTAATATAAACAGTATGTAGGATTCCTGTATGTTGAAGTGAATAGGAGATACAGTGCCAAATATGTACTTTTATTTAATTGAATTAGGGTTTTTAGCCGCAGCAAGAATATTTCACCCATATGCGACACCATTATCATAAATAGAAAGATACAAGATTGGCATCATGGAAATACCTATTTAAAAAAAAATTTAACATATTTATTTGTCAACCAATTAAATGTCATTGTATAAATAAACAGACATCATAAATATCAATTTACACCTCTTGTTCAATGCATTTTAATATTTATGATGTAATAATAATCACTATTCACCATAATCATATGACACATTGAAGACATTTTATTAACGGTTCATTATTCTACACTCTATACATGACCAGTTTCAAGTAACACCGTGTTTGTTCTCCACTCAGAAGTATACCTTGCACCAGTATTGGGAGCACTATAAAACATCAGTGTTCGCACTTGCAGATATCGGTACACTATTGCACACCACCACACAGTAAGTGAAACGAGATAGGTATTTTTTGAAAACTGTGCCTTTTTTGAAATACCATAACAATCCAATATATGAAAATAGCATCTGTGTGTATATATACAATTCTGCTGCGTATAACATGTCTGTACTTAACATAAGGAGGTTGACTGGTCTAAATGTTTTAAATGAAGGATGAGAGCTTATTTGTCTTCTGTGTTCATAGTTACATGTCACAGTACCATTTGATGACAGTGTCCTTGTACTGATGCCATTTTCACGGTCAAATTCTTGATATATAAAATGCAAGAACCTAGCCAGCCAATATCCTTATGTGATGTAGAGACGGCAGGCAATTATATCAAATTAACAAAATACCAGAAAAACAAAACACCCGGTTAAATTCATGTAATAATTGCGTTCATTTTGTGTACATTTTCTGATTATCATGGATATGATTTTCTGTTTTGATTTTCTTTCTGAATTTAGTAACTGAGACTGTGATCAATAACATAATGCAAGCAAATAATGTAGCAAGAAATACCATAGTGGTACATGCTATAAACATTAAAATGATCACAACTTTCACAAAAACATTAAAGGCATGTCATGATCAATACAGTTTTACGTATTAATAACACACAGAACCAAACATCATCAAAACATAGCATCACCAATATGTAGCGTCACCAAAATGTAATGTCACCAAAACGTAGTGTCATTATTCATAAATTGACAATAATATTAACTATTCAGGATTTTGTAATGACGACAAAACATGGACATTGTGCAGTGCAATGTTGCTGAACATTGTAAACGGGATGAGGAACTAGGGTGGGTTATTTTACATAATACTAGCACAGATCTAGGAGCCAAAACAATACTCAACACAACGGTAAAATTCATATAGTGGTGATTGCCAACAAACCGAAACAACACCACAACATTTACCGATACACAGCCTGCTAATGCCCTAATAATTTAGTTTATACAATTTTGTTTGCAAAAATAATTTTTCTCTGCTATAGTTTCCATTATGATTGGGATCTGTGACTGCTATCAGCAGATATTCTCAGGTAGATAAATAATGATAGCAAATGTCAGGCCATAAAATCAATCAATGTGAGACAGAACTGATAACTGCTGAAAGAGCATACCCAAATGCTTTGTAATGAAAACACATTTGATCACGATATTTGTTCCCAAGGTAAGTTAGGGTGTGCAGCTTTAATTCTTTGACAAACTTAAAGGTGATAAGTCAAATCTATCCTTGAATCATCATTGATCCAAGATCCTCCTGTTCAAACCACATTTCCTTGCAAGTACCTGGTTTTAATACAGATTATTTCCTACTTGCGTCCATACTGTTTTGGTCGATTTTCAAGCAAACCAAAAAATAATAGGCAAAATGTTTAGATTGAAACCAGGATAGCAAGGAACTTATTAGGAAACACAACGATCTTGGAAAAAAATAATGATCTCAAATTGACTTATTCCAGATAGTTGCTGAGGAAATCTTTACTGAAACTCATCATCAGAACTCAGCAGAGTTGTCTTCTCATTGAATCGGTTCTTATTTGGCGTTGTGGCGGGAGGCTGCCCGGTCGTCTGGTTCTGTACGTTGCCGTTCTGCTGAGGTCGTCCACGCTGGTAGGGGTCGTGTGGCCAGGTGGCGGGGTCGCCGAAGTCATCGTCCTTTGGTGACCGCATGCCGTGCTGTGTGTACTGCTGGTACTGCGGGTGGAAGTTGTGGATGGCGTCCTGCATGATGTCCCGGGGGTTCATGGTTTCCTGCAGAGCAACGTTAGGACATTAATGATAAAACAAAATCACGAAAGATGCTTTTTGCTTGTTTGAATTTATGTTCATAGTTTTTGAAACAGAGTGAGTGAATTATTGTTTTACGTCACGGGCGGGAATATTTCACCCATAGGTGACGATTTGAAACAGAGAGCATGTTTAGATCCAGAATGTATAATCGGGCAGTACACTTATGGTAAACTGGCAGCATGTAACAAATTATATTGTTAAATAAATGATGATGATTACAGGCACAAATTATTGTATTTATGTGCAGTGCTATATATATATTTGTGAAAACAAATTTGTAAACAATTCTAGGACTACTACTACTACTACTACTACTACTACTACTACTACTACTACTACTACTACTACTACTACTACTACTACTACTACTAATAATAATAAAAACATAAATAATTATTTTGGTGAAGTAGAATCAACGTTTTCAGTGCTCATAGTGTTTTTGATAGTTGCATAAATTGTCAATATTTTCAGAATACTAGCTTTATATTTTAGAAAGCGTCAATGTATAATTGTAAATAGAGCGACATTAATATAGAATACTACAATCCTGTTTGTCAATCACCTCTCATGATGCATGTTTATGTCTTGTGAAGTGTCTTATTTGTATGTTGTATAATCATGAGAATAAATATTGTTTAAATCAAAACAGATTACATTTTACATATTGATATTGTCAATACACTGATCATTGTTAAAGTAACTGCAAACATATTCCACGATTCTGACAAAAGGATTTATATATAAATCCTTTATTAAACATAGCAAATTATATTATTACTTATATAATTTACTGAATAATATATCTTTTAAAAGTATTTTAGAGTAATTCAATGAAGATCTTCAGTATTAAAAGTCTATTTTAGGATAAAATAATTGGACTATAAATATCCTGTACAAATACGACTCAATTCTATAATTACAGATAGAGCAATAAACAAACATGGTTGTGTTCCAAAACATGAAGCTACATAAAAATGATCAAGGCTAGTGAGAGTTATTATAACAGCCCTAACACCAAACCATTGCCCCTTAAAGGACAGAACATCCGGTTGGAAAAACCTCAAGATGACATAAACAAGCACTGAAGATATTCGCACCACTTAGACACGACATCATTGTCACAACAGCGTCCTTGCGCCAACGCACAGATTTCTATTTCCGAGTTCTCGAGGAGTACGAGACATTGTTGGCGCCGAGACCATCACAAATGGAAGCCAATATGACCTAGTTAGGAAGTGTCCATAGGACAATGCATCCTGCTTGAGAACCATGTCCTTGTAGTTTATGGAAACAGCAGAAACGTGGATCAATAATAACTAGTTAGTACGAGAGTAAATAATTTCAAGGTTAATAAAAATAACTCATTTGGGAATGGTTTAATTAATAAGCACTGCATCAAGTTTTGCAAGTACACACTAACATTCAGTGTAAACAAACACAGAATTTTATTTTTATTTTTCAATTAATCCATTCTGAAATGTTCCCACTTTCAGAAGTACCACATCACCAAGGTCACATTAATGAGAAAACATATCGTTTCTTCTAAAAATACACCATGAATAGGTCAGATTATCATTGAAAACATTCCAATGCATTCCAATCCAGCACCATTTAACAATGCCATGCACCAAACTATTGTCTGAATCCAAGTCCATGCACCAAGCTATTGTCTGAATACAGCCCTTAAGCCAAGCTATTGTCCATATGCCTAGGTATTACTATCCAGTCTTTGATTCCTCTGTGTTCATATGCAAATGAGCAATTTATCAGTCTGAGCAAGCAACAGTAAGCTCTCCCTCAGGACAGTTCCAATTCTCCACAGCACCAGTGATAAATAGCCGCCAGGATATATACAGATCATGCCTGTGGTACAACTAATCATAAATCTATCATCACTCATTCAGGTGGCAACACTAGTAAATTTGGAAGATTTATTTTCAGAAAATTGTGCGACTGGCATCAATATTAATCTTCATCAATGCTCTCTGAGAGATTGGGGGGGGGGGGGGGGGTGTTTAAAATAATGGTTCGCGGACTGCATGAATATCAAATGGGGTATCTGATTAAGCTTATACCTGCTGCAGGCATCTGTAGAGGCCATACGGAGAAGCTAGTTGGTTTTAACCCAGCTGGCAGATATAGGACACCACATAGCATCATAAATGTATAATGTTTCAAGATTATTTTCAAACAAACGTCGGCACTGTTGCAAACTACATACCACCGTGAAGTATCCAAGAAAAAAATAATGATCAACATTTTAAATTAGGTTTAGCTTTTTCTAATGTAATTAGTTTAGTTTTTTTCTAAGCCATAAAGTGACATGAAACAATCAAACTAAATTAAATTGAAATTGGTTTGATTATATCAAGATGTATTTTTTTATTAGTTTGATTATTATAGTTTTAATCAAAGTCTGCCTTTAAATTTCATGAACTGTTTATTTTGTAAAAGAAAATAATTAATTTGATATTCCAGTCAACGTTTCAAAATATAATCAGGTTGATGTCTCAATTCTTTTTAAACGGCTACATTTAGCCCAAAGCAGACTCCACAAATACTGTATGCATAACATATATTAAATACAAATCCGAACACAAATAAATCTATAGAGAAAGCTCCAATTTCATCATTGCAAAATAGCCCTCAGGCTTTACACATGAAACCATATCAGATATCGGTGATTCCAATTAAAAAGTTGAACACAGATTTATAGTATACATGGTAAAGCAATACCATGATTAATTAAAGAGCCTCACCAAAGACAGAACCGTGGATTGTACCAAAGAAGCAATGCCAAGCAGAGCAGTCTGAAGTTTTCATCATCATGCAATGCTAGACGACACAATCCGACCACAGATCTAGAAGCCTATACCAGCAATGCTTTGGCTAAAGAGATCCATCATGGAATAATGCAAACTTTACAGATTGCAAATTATATACACATAATGCACATTATACACTATACGAAGTCTTGGTTGGCAATAGCGATTTGTGGTTTTATTATTCTATACACAGAATGTTGCGATCTGCTTTTATGCAAGCTCATGAACTCAGCGTCTGTAGAATACGCATATTATGTATGTATTCAGTTTTGTATGTCTCTCCTGCATTTGTGTTTACGTCTACTCCACCAAATAAATATTTCCATTGTATTTATATGATCCTGATGATGTCATTACTAATAATCTACTGAGGAACATTTGATTAATTTAGTTTTGATGATTGTCTACAATTTACATAATCATATACTACCAGAGTTCATTCTGGAACACTAGATGTTGTAATTAGCAAATCATACAAATCGCCACTGTTCCTCTATCTCATAAATGATCAAAACTAATCTTTCCCAATTTAGTAAACCTGAAGTTAAACGTATGAGCGTAATTATTAAATAACATTTTGAAGGAGGTTTTCACCACCATTGAAGCAGAATAAACATGACATTAGAACATGACATACCGAAACCATTAGTCCCTAAGAGGCCAAGACATGCTCATGATATTTTCTTCACTTCTAAATAATATTACCCGGGATAATGGAAAGTGTCTCCTCGTACAGTCGCCTGTGCTTGAGTGTTCTCAAGTTGAATGTCCCAGTGACAAATCAATATTACAAATTGGACAAAAATGTGTAATGATGGTTCCATTTGCCACAGGCAACACCTCCTCCTTCCTCTCCTCTGTTGTCAGGTCTTCAGCCGACACATCGTCCTTGAGGTAACACGTCCTAACAATGTGCTGCAGTTACAGCCACGAGTACGACGACTAACATGTTCCCCTGTGGGTAATACAGTCGTATGAGGTGGTGGATACTAGTATAACAGTATTGCTTACATATTGTCCTGGAGGTAACATATTCGAGACATTATGCTGTAGTTACTGGCACTAACATAATTGCTTACATGTCATATGTAAGTTACACACTCAAGTCATATGGTGTACGTAGTTATTAGCATCAACATTATTGCTTATATTTTGCCCTGGAGGTAACACACTCAAATAATATTGTGTAGTTACTGGAACCAACATAATTGCTTATATGTCAGTTACACTCTCAAGTCATATGGCATACGTAGTTACTATATCACCAACAGCATTGCTTACACATTGCCCTGGAGATATAACGTACTGACTAACACCCACACCCACACCCACACACACACACACACACACACACACACACACACACACACACACACACACACACACACACACACACACAC
>JAUTBV010127826.1:0-12428 GCA_032361325.1 Lepetodrilus fucensis | reverse complement strand
TTCAATTCAAATTTAGACTGTATCAATTTACGATTGATACCCTCTGATTTCCAAACAGTAGACCTTTATCCCCTAATAATATTATTATTATTATTATTGTTATTATTATTATTATTATTATTAATTATTAATATTATTATTATTATTATTATTATTATTAATTATTATTATTAATATTATTATTATTATTATTATTGTTGTTGTTATTACCATTATTGTTATTATTGTTGTTATTACTATTATTATTAGTAGTATTATTATTGTTGTTGTTATTACCATTATTATTATCACTCCTACCATTATTCTGTGACACATGATTCCTCGACTTCCAGCAAGTCTGGCAAGCAAGCCATATTTGGCATGGAGAACGGCACCATTCGCGTCCAGCAGCTGGAGAACGCCAAGGACCTTGCCGACCTCGGACCTCACTGGTCCCTCAACATGCACGATAACAACTATGGCAACATCACGGCGCTGCAGTCAGGCTATGATGGCAAGACTCTGCTCTCGGTCGGCGCCGACGGCAACTTCTTCAAGTATGAGTTCATGGATGACCAGAAGCTGGAGAAGACCATCAAAGAAAACAAGGCGAAGCTACCATCTGCCAGGGTCAGTCTATTATTGAGCAGGGGTGTTTGATCTGTTTGAGGTGGGTTCTGCCATCTGCCAGGGTCAGTCTATTATTGAGTAGGGGGGGTGTTTGATCTGTTGGAGGTGGGTTCTGCCATCTGCCAGGGTCAGTCTATTATTGAGCAGGGGGGTGTTTGATCTGTTTGAGTTGGGGACTGCCATCAGCCAGTGTCAGTCCATGATCTTGTTAAAAATAGTTGTCACCCCTAAACTATTTGCCATTACATGTTGATGTTTTACTGAAACATAATAACAATAATACTAGTAATAATAGTAATAATAGTAATCAAAACAATAAAAACATATGACCATTAATTCAGATTATGTATATTTCGTAAATAACTAAGTATTCTTATGACATTGTGAACCATGCTATCAGTGGATGACACTAATTTGGTATGAGTAATGATTGATTGCTGCATAGTTAAAGAACATCCGAGTACTTTAACGTTGTAATAGTTCATGGCAAAACTATATACTTTAATACACTAAATATAGGGGTAGTCACTTTACCGTATGATAACGTATAGGCAATGGCTTTGATCTTGCACCATACTATGTTATAATATTGTATATTTAGTATTGGTATATTGTATACTGTAAATCATGAAATTAATGCGAGCAGAATATTTATGCGAAAAATCCGACCACTGTATTGTCGCATCTAATTGCTGCGCATTAAAGGTAAGTACCGGCAAATAACATGTATGGAGACATTTGCATTTTATTGGTGTCGCATTTACGTCTAAAATCTAGAGGTCGCATGAAATTAGTGACGCATTAATTTTGTGATTTACAGTATTTAATATTGGCACAATATGCTTTTATGTTTCATTCATTGATTCAATGTAATACTTTTAGAAACAAGAAGAGCGAGATCGAACGATTGACGATATTGATGATCCCAATGCCTACAGGTAAGGCAGAAATGAGTAAAAAACATGATCTATACTCCCCAGGGAGTTGAGAAGGAAAATTAGATGAACACTATACCTTGACCAGGTTAATAATGTTGTGCTATTAGGATTACTCTTCCCAGCCAGAATTTTGCTCAATATATGAATGTGCATATAATAATAAAAATAATATGATTATTAGTATCTAATAATAATAATAAAAATAATATAAATACTCGTATGGGTCCAAGTCCATTTGCGAACATAAAATATTATGTTGTAACTGTAAATGGATGAAAACGTTTTATAAGATCAAATTATAAAATGTCAATAATATCGGCATCTTTTATTGTAATAATATTTCGTCCATTTTAGACGATATAATTTACTGCTTGTTCATTTTGATATGTGCCAAAATAACATTTTATAACATGTTTGCAGTATTGAGGATGCCAAACAGAAGTCGGAGTATGACAAAATGATGAAAGAAGCCGAGGAGAAGAAGCGAGACATCCGAAAGAAAATCGTCAAACTTCGTCGCCAGTTTAAAGGCATGCTGGATAAGAATCAAGATCTGCCCCCTCATATACAGCTGGAGAAAGCTGTACGTATTTCAGAAAAGGATAACAAAAAATTATACATTTAAAGTGACTCATACACCAAAATCAAACTTGTAGAGCTAATGATCCTGCACCACATAGTGTGATTGATTCCTTCCAAATGACCCGCTATCGATAAATATGCTAATTTTAAGTCGTTTATTTACATAGCCTGTTAGGTGAACAGGACAAGGCAATGTTGACATGTGACTTCATCCACACTGTGCCATGTGCGAGAAACCCGTGTTAAGAATGCCTCACCAATTTCAAAATAAACTATTGTTTACATTCGCCAAGTAAAACAGCATATTTCGATGGGTTTTCGTGCATTTTCATTCCTGAAAGCTCAGATTCTTGCAAATATTGTCCTATATATTACATATGACCAATAATAAAAATGGGCATAGATGAAATTCCCCAAGTGTATGAGTCGCTTTAATTTTGTATATGCATACAATTCATAAGCACATAACATACATCAGTGACGTTGAGTAACGGTGAACAAATCTTTTTCACATATCATAATCTCAGATTTTGACATATGTTAAAGGCATAATATCACAGATATTTATGGTTGTTTTGGATTAGTTCTTAGCTATATCTGCAAAGTACATTCACTTGATATGCTAAAATCATGTACTTCCAAAAAGCTTTCCACCGCTGTGTGCCTGACAAATCCCCACTGCAGCCCCAAGATAGACAACCTGAATATGATCCCTATGTGTTTGCTTCATTATACACTATGCAAGTGGGACATAACTCTAATGTTCGCTCGCAGATTCCTTCATAGATGAGTTGATGCATCATAGACAAGATAAATATGGAATGTTCCCTATATTCATATAAAATATGAATATATTCATATAAAATATGAATATATTCATATAAAATATAATATTTGTATAACTATCGGGTACTATTGATCGAATTTCGTTTGTCCACTCTACAGGTCTATCAGCTGTGATATTATGCCTTTAAACCGGATTTAAATCTGTGCTATCGTAACGTCACATTAGTTTAATGACACATTTGTAATGGAAGTCGTTATTTATTTTTTTGCTAATAAATATTTAGATATTTATTGGCTTCAAACATTTAGGTTAATCAAATTTGATCAGCTCACCAAAATATTTTGTGCAATCTTGGCGATTTTTCAAATATCCGAGGAGTAAAAATACTGAATATCTGATTTGCTTGAGATTGAACCATCCTATAGTATATTAAATATCACATGACAACATTACCTGTGTACACTAATCAAAACAATACAATCTTGGATACATTTTTGTCCATAATCATTTAGCATCACTGATATGGAAGAAAAACAATAGAATCGTAAATATTTTACATTACTGAAATCATTCCATATTTACAAAACGTGGAAAATAAAACGTGCTCAGAATGATCACTTCACATTAGAAATACATGTACCTAGTAATAATAATATAATACAGCATTATGGGCACACACACATTTCTCAACTTAAGCCATGGCGAATAAATGGATGGAGATGTAATGAAAAGGTCCAATTCCTAAATTGGATACTCTTCCTGATGAATGTACAAATATGTAGATTTATTACATGAACTGATAAATGCAATGAAATCCAGGGGAAATAAACTGGGAAATTTTTCACATGTAAAAATATCAAAAACACCTGATATTTTCACATGTGAAAAATAAATGTATCATATTGCAGTAGAAGTATGCTGTAATGTGATGATGCCACAGATGTAATGACGTGACCGGAATGTACAATGTCAAATCAGTTACCATTAGGAGGAGATAACTGTAATTACCCTAACAATTTGAATCCTCTAATAGTTCAAACACCTAAATATTAATCGCCCCCCAAAAATATTTTAGATGCTATAGGTTATAAACCACCATTAGAAATCCCATAGACAACAGTGTTAACTTATTTATGCATAATACTGATTCAGTGATTCAAATACCACAAAAGAACCTACATTGCAAAGTTAAGTTCCCCAGCAATGTAGAAATCAAAGAAAAAAAACATGTCAAATTGCTTGTTTACGTTACACAGGAATAGGTATGACGTCACCATATGTTCGGAATGAATACATTGTGTAAACTTTAACTATCTTAAGGCCCACACAAAAATAACAAATTAGGTTCTCCTGTAGTTCACATTTGATGTTTTTAATCGGCTGGGGACTATACTTGTCAAATACAGTGGAAAATACCATTTACAACCAATCCAGGGCCAGAAATCCCATCTATGCCATACTGACTTGAGTACGAAGCATCCGCCTGGCAGCAAATTAAAATAATTTAGTGGTTTATAACCTATACACTAAAACACAAAAATTCAAATAATGTTTTAATTATTCAAACAAAACAAATTTCAGTAATTTTAAATGCTTCAGTTATTTAACATTTCATTTACAACCATATTTTGTACTTTAATTTGGTTGTCCCCAATTATAACAAACACTGATCATTTTCAATTTTGGTATTTTTCTAATAATTTAAACAGCTACAATTTTAAGTATTTTCTCCTGTTCAAATTATCATGGTAATTACGGTGACCCATTCAGATATTAACTAATATGCAACAAAACTATGAAAGTTAGTTATATTTTACTGCATTTATGTAACAAATACAATATTCAGGTATTATTGTTTATTATTGTTCTCTCATACCATGAATAGAATTTGTAATTGGCAAGATATGACGACCCCCATTGATCATTATGAATGAATGAACAGACATGGATTAACGGACGGACAAACACACATGGATTAAATAGGGTCATTCCACAATACCATATGTTGTATATTGCACAGGGGAAATTGATGCATGTTTTCATTCACAACCTAAAATGAACAATTATAGTTGCTAGTTCATTCCACATGTTCCACTGGTTTTCAATACTTTCATATTTATCCATAATTTTATATTTTTTATGGCAAGATGAAAAATACATATCACATGAGCTTGGCTTTTTCATTCTAAAATATCAACACAAAAATTACATTTTCAAACTTACTACCATATTTAGGGAACAAATATTGTGGATCGACCCATATGGACAGACAAACATGGATTAATGCCCAGACAAACACACAAGACCAACAAAGAAGGCACCAGATGATTCTTATGTACAATAGTTGTTGCATTGTGTATCAAAATAATTTAACAGATTTGAGCAAAACAAAATCACAGAACAATTGGTACCTGGACCAAGACAATTGATGGGGTATAACATTTATGATGCATGCTTAGAGTAAGTTATAATGGGCCGAACATGTAGATATCATGAAGTCAATAATATTGGATTGGTTGGTTGAATTTCCACTTTCAAGATTTCCTCACTCATATCACAGCCATTTTGAATGCACATGTCCTGCTTGAACTAGGCTGGATTTCCACTGGCTGTTGGTGCTAGCTCACATAATATCCTGCCACGGGTAGAACAGGGATAGCCACAGGCCAATTTTTATGCACATGGCCTGTTTGAACTCAGCTGGATTTCCACTGGCTGTTGGTGCTAGCTCATGGAATATCCTGCTGCAGGTAGAACATAGACTACTATTGTCTTTTGGTATGACGAAACAAAGGCTCGAACCACGTGACTCAACCTACCGCCCTCCGGGTCGACGCTCTAACCACTACACCATGGAGACCGGCATTAATGCTGTATATGTTCCATGGTAAACTTAAAACATATTTCCTTGGTTGGTTGATTTGGCCACTTTCGAGATTTAAACACACAGTATTTCAATGATTTCATAAAGATTTTTGTCAACTATGATCTATCAAGCAAACAACACATGCAAACATAATAATATCGGCATGTTAAAAATGCTAAATTAATACCCCAGTCAATTTATCAGTGTGCACTCAGTTTTCCTTATCAACTCCCTAGGCAGAATACAACCCAAGCTGCCATTTTTCAGCACTAAAAGGTTATAGTCCGGGAGCCCAGCCACTTTTATGTTGCGTACGAAAGGTTTGAGGCCTGGAATGGATAGATGTACGGTTGGCGAACCAGAAAAGGCGATTCTTAAGTTTGACAAATGTGGACAACCACCCAAATGACCCAAAAATTTCATTTTATCACGTTTCGGGAATGACAAAATCGGCCATTCCTCCGCAATGGTTTTACACATAATATTGAACTTTATGTCAACATGTAGTTCTAGACGTGTACAACAAGAATCAGCAACTTAATTTTAAGATAATGGCAAAACAAACTAATTACGGCCAAATAAAATACCCAATTGACCCCCTGGAAACGTTCACAAAATATATTTTTAGTCAGATGCACCAAAACATTTTTCATGAAATTATGCAATACATAGACAGAAAGTGATTATGGAACGTCGCTGCGAGAATCTTTCACCCATTTACGACAATCACAGCCAAAAAAAAAAACATTAAAAAATAACGTAGCTCATTTGCACAATGCCCTCCCCTCTCTAGTACAGCAGAACATGGCCTTACATGTACTACGTGCAAACTTGCATCTCGTAAGAATACAACATACACCTGCAAGGTATATAGTCCGAACTGTTATTATTTTATAAACATTTACAAAAATACACCGGGTCCCGTTCAACAGAACAATCGTAGCTTTTTTTTACGAGAATCATAGCTCCTATACGTAACATGAAGTTGCAACTCGTATAGCGCTATCATCGTTCTGTGGAACGGGAGCAACAACAGATACAAATGCACATAAATGGTGATTTCTTTCTCTCAATACAGTCCATATTACAACTACAGCAAAAGCAAAGAGTATGAAAATACACAGTACATTGATTAATAGAAGGCTCGGACGTTAACAACAAATTCCAGGGCATAAAAAGTTGAAGTGCTTGGTTTGAAATACCAAAGCACTTGTGTAATATCCTAGCGTGTCTCAGGTGGACATAGTAATCTCACTCCTAGATTATAGTAATCTCACATTGGGAAGAATTACCTATAGCTGTATTCAGTACAACAGTGTTTAGCCTTACAAGAGCTATTCCTGGCCACCCAACAGTGCTACATCTACATGTACCAGTATATAGATTTCTGCCAATCCATCAGTGTTAAACCCCAGGGGCGGATCCACTTTCAGATTAGGGGGGGCTCAAAGTGTATTTTAGAGGGGGCTCATAATTTCACAATAATACAAAATATATGTTTATAGAACAAATTTTCCAATTATAGGGAGGGGGGCGCAAGCCGGGTGAACCCCAGCCCCCACCCTCCCTGGATCCGCCCCTGAACTTATATATTCCTACAAACCCAAGTGTTAAACCTATAGTCATATTTCTGCCAATACCACAGTGTTAAACATGTGTGTTCATACAAACCAAAGTGTTAAACCTATAGTCATATTCTGCCAATATAACAGTATTGAACCTATATCTGTATTCCTATAAACACAACCGTGTTAACTCTCTCCATGCTGGAGGCAACCGGAGATGCCTTAAAGAACAGTGCAGGCTGTTCTTAATCCAGCAACGAGAGGGTTAAACCAATAACGATATTCATGCCAATCTATAGATACATTTTTTTGCATTCCAACCGTGTTAATAGAATCTGTACTTCTGCAGATACAAACAGTTCAACCTACAGCTTTAAAACTGACAATACTTAAGTACTGTTCCACATAAGAATCATGCAGTCACTATAGGAAGGGTGATAAACGATGGTTTTTTGTTTTAGTTAAATGTGCAATTATATTTTTCAAAAATATATTTTGGTCCACTTTCGGCCAAATTAGCAAATTTGATGTATACAACAGTTCAAAGTGGTGCGATTCTTACGTGATTCTTACGTGGAACAGTAATTAATGAGGGCAGTATGTAGCGCAGTGGTAGAGTGTTGGTTCCAGGTTCAAATCCCGTCCCGGGGGCCCGGCATCAATGTTCGCGAAATTTCTGACGCGATATTGATAGGATGCACTGACTGTAGAGTGGCAATGCAGTTATCATCCTTGGTCTTGTCAGTACCAGCCGGTGCTCGCAGGTTTACTGCAATATTCAGCGCTACGGATGTTGCAGGTTTCCTCCTGCCCTAAACTGACAAGTCGTGATATTAGTGAAAGACTCTAGAAAGCGACTTTAAATTTTTTTTATAAAAAAACGTTCCATTCAATACAACCACATATATATTTGTTCTTGTTTTGTATTGGAGTCTCTTTCAAGATTCTTTCACTTACACCACGACTTGTCAGTTTATGGCGGGAGGAAACCCGCAACATCCATAGTGCTGAATGTTGCAGTAAACCTGCAAGCACTGGCTGGTTGACAAGACCAAGGATGATATCTGCATTGCCACTCTACAGACAGCACATCCTATCAGTATCGCTTCAGAAATGTAACTTTTGCAAACATTGATGCCGGCTCTCGGGACAGGATTCGAACTCAGGACCTTGGGCTCTGAAGTTCAACGTTCTACCACTTCGTTACCACCGAGTCTAATCTTAAAGTTTACATTGATGTCAAACTAGGCTAAATCTACATTCCTTCAAAACTTTAGTTCCAAACCTGCCAATACCAACAGGTGTGAACCAAAATGACTATTATTTCAATTGATACAAGAAAATACATGATACATCAGAATGCCCTTTTTAAAAAATTGAATCCAGCATTGTGATAGTTATTAAATTAAACAAACAAAAATATGACATATGTAAACATATGTATGTGTGTATGTGATAGTATTTAACAGAGTAGCCGAAATACTCAACAGTCTATTATTAAAATATAATATAAACATACAAGCCAGAACAATATGCTTGGTAATGTTGCCAATAAAATGCATCCAAATGGTTCGTCTTCAAATCTTGCATAATTCATTAACTCAAAAGAATAAATATGAATTATGCATCATCTGGCACTATCTATCAACTAATAGTATTCATACAGCTCACATCTTCCAAACATCAGTCTTTAATACACATAGTATTCAGCACCAAGAATATCTTTGGATAAAATCTACAAAACCATACCTTTCTTCACTCAAATGTACACAAGTCAACCCCATCCTTTTATAACATAATGTTCATGATGCACTATTCCCCTAATGCACTATGCCCCCAATAGGTACTACCCACTTTATAGGTCGATAATCCACCGGTCGCTAAAGTTTAACGACACCAACATTTTATGACTTACAGTAACATGCATTCATAACACGCCCCCTTTCCCTCACTCGTGCTTTATACAGATCTAACTTTCCACATAATTCTTTTCAATTCTCAATCTCTGTAAATACACTACTAATAGCTCAGTACAGTAATTTGGCTCCAATACAAGTGGTTTACAATTAATACCCATTGGTCTATTAATTAAGATTTTATGTTATGTTGCTCATGATTGGTCGATTGTGCAAAGGTTGGAAATACATGTCAAAATGCCTAGGAATTTGAGTTAGTGTGTGTGAATTATATTTCTTTTCGCTGCTTAGTCAGTAATCATACTTGTGCTGTTTCCTTCTCTTTGAGATGAGTTTGATGAATAAAATCACCAATTAAAAAAATGACTGGTCTTGGAAGATCACACAAGATCTACATCGTCACGTGATGTAACTGCACAGCAATCTTCCTTTTCCCCTTCAATCAACACAAGCAGACAGACGCAGCTACAAGAATGAAGATATTATGTTATGTTGCTTATTATTGTTTGATTGAGCAAACCCATTCACAGTGCCTAGGAATTTGTGCCAACATGAGTAAATTGACTGTTGATTAACATCACTATGAAAATTGTTACAATAATAGTAATCTTATGGTTATAAAACAAGAATACTGTGAGGAGCCAATAAGGGCTACCTAAGACCCACTAAGGGCCACACAAGGGCTACCTATGCACCACCTATAGTTTGGGATGAGATGCATCAATACCCTTATTGGGATCGATACCCTATTGGGTAAATTATATCGGCAAATACTTTATAAAATGGAGACAAAAATGAACTTTCAATTTCTTATTTTGTCTAACCTAACCAAAATAAGTTCTTAATGTTTGTATACCTACATGTGTACCGTATCATTATTAGTAAATAATGCCAAACAAAGGGATACCAAAGGGCTACTAATGGCTACCTAAGGGCCATTAATAACTACCTATGAGCTACATAAGCACTACCTTAGAGCCACATAAGGGTCACTAATGAGTGGCCACCTAGGGGCAAGCTAAGAGCCATTTAAGCTCTCCATTAGGCTGAGAAGTTCTGATCATGGTATCCAGCCATTGACGGTAGAGTATCTGAGCCTAGCCCTCCCTGAGCCCTCGCTGAGCCCTCGCTGAGCCTGTGTTACGTGTTCTCCTCCATTAGAGGTCTGGTCTGAGAGGGAGCCCCGTCCCTGAGCTGGGCGTAATCGAGGTCGTCTATGGAAACGCTCCTCCTGGGGTCGGGCCACGGAGGCGAGGGCTTCGTTGGCTTGCTGCCCACTAACACGGACTCGTGGCTGTGAGCCAAAATGTTCAGCGCCACTTCGTAGTTTGGGGGCGGGGTCATTGGGGGTTCGTCAGATGACGAAATCCGTGTCTGAAATCAAGGAAACCGCAGAATTTTTTTATTTTATTTCCAAACAAAAATTGCAAAATAAAAAAGGATTTATTTAGCTAGAGGTACAAAGTTGGCTTATTTAGATGTGATGCCACCCATCAAACTTGAACATAACTTTTAGGGAGCCTACAATAAAAAGTATAGAATCTAGGGCTGTTTCCTTTTCTACATGTATTCTATGTTCATATGTAATTGACTATGATACATTCAATAATAAATTCAAGTACATAATTAAATAGATAATATAATATTATATATGTCACAATTAGAATTTACTGTAATATTATTTTGTGGACATCTTTATACATGCTATTATTACTGTACTTACATTTCTCAACATTTGGGGCGTTACTGGATAACGGTCCGTTGTCACAACTTCATCGTAAGTTGGTGGTGGCATATATAGCGACATATTGTCACCATCGCCACTCAAACCCTCGCCATTCACAGAATCAAAGTGCTCATTAACATCTGAAACATGCCATTAAGTAAGGATAATATGCAACTGCACAGACTAGGATTAGTTTAATAAATGTGCATATACAAGGCGTTTCATAATACCTGTCACCATTTAAAGATCAAATATTAACGAGTCAACCAGGAATAAATGAAAATTAAATACATTCGGTGAGTGAGTGAGTATGGAGTTTAACGTCGCTGCAGGACTCTTTCATCCATTTGCGACGATAAATACATTCGTGATTCTACTGTAACTATAACTAGGTTAGTTACAATAAGAAGTCACAAACAGTACATTTTATCACAGTTGCACACATCTTGGATGTCATTTTTTCATTTCTCAACGAAGGGTACTTTCTTTGCAAAGTTCTGATGACAGTCACTGGTTAATGGCTTTCAAAATAAAGCCTTACAGCTTCTGTAGACCTTTCCTTTGACAATGACTTCATCAATATTATTATGACGTGATGAACACGTTCTCCATCTCCTGTACTTTTGGTCAGGTAAAACTTGATTAAATCACCTTTCAGTTGGTATATGACACGAGGTTATTGTTTAAATATTAAAATTTCTACAGCCAATTGTAATGGGGACAGGTATTATGAAACACCCTGTATTTGCCAAATCAATGCTCAAAAGCCTGCTCACAGCGCCACACTCTTACTCTCGTCAATTATCGATAAATATTGGCAAAAGTCCATAACAAGTAGTGAGTGAATATGGAGTTTAACATCGCTGCGGGAATATTTCACCCATTTGCGACGATCCATAACAAGTAAATAAACATGTTATTTTGCAATATATAAATCTTCATCGGTATAATAACACCGTTTTATATCGATAATTATTATTAAATCATGATATTTACTGAACCATAGTAAATCTGCGAGTCAGTGTTGCCATGGCTACTGAACATGTATGACGAGATACCTGTTCGTTCATTCCCGCGCTGCCGCTGTTGGAAACAGTACAGAATGATGAGGAAAATAACGACCGCCATGCCCACCACTATCATGATCAAGATGGTGTTCTGGTTCATGATCTGCTCATCAGCTGAAAGAAAACAAATTCAATTAAATCTTACTTTTTACAAAAATTTTACTAAAAATAAATATTTCATAGTACAGTGCACCCTCGGTATAATGCCCTTCAATGCACCGCGGATTTGGCTATAACGCAGGGTCTAACGTGGACCCCATTTAAAAAAAATAATTCTTTTTAAAAATAAAAGAAATTTTTAAATAAAAAATGTTTTGCTTTAAAGCAGGAAGCAGGAAATACGTCTGCGCATACATAGTATTTTACAGTATA
>JAUTBV010127825.1:0-24885 GCA_032361325.1 Lepetodrilus fucensis | reverse complement strand
TTTTGCGTGTCTGGTGTTTGCAAATGACATGCATGATACTCCCCCCCCCCCCCCCCCCATTATAATAATAAGTTTTGAAACTGAAACTGCCTGAAGTTATGCCTATTATGTACAACTCTCTCTCTCTCTCTCTCTCGCTCTCTCTCTCTCTCTCTCTCTCTTCTGTCTGTCAATATCTAATACCAATATTAATACTAATTACCATATGGTTGTATTATGATATTTTAAATATATAATGCTGTTTAAATTTAATGAATCCTTATAAACAACGAAGTTCTGTATGTTACCAATTGTGACTGAAATCGGTTTTTGCATTACTTTACTCAAGTTACTGGCATGATTCTTGATGATTAATATCGACAATAGGCTCTTGAACCTAACAATAACCGGGTACACTATTTATGATTGATGAATATCAACGTCATTGGATATGAATATCAAAATGTCACAAGATTTATGCATGATGCCAATGTAGAAAAATCCATAATTTAACAAAGCATGCATGCTGATCCTTACTTTGTGTGGGAAAACCTGAGTTCGTGTTGAAACCCCGTATTATTCTAGTACAACGATTCCATAATTAATTGAATGTGTTTCTTCCAATAAAAACAAGTCTATGCATTATACGACATGACATAAAGTTAAATCAATAAGAAACAGAAAGTTAAATCAATAAGAAACAGAAAGTTAAATCAATAAGAAACAGAAAGTTAAATCAACAAGAAACGGAAAAGTTAAATCAATAAGAACCAAACCATACACATATCTAAATTACTTTAAAGTTCGCATCGATCAATATAATTTCTGTTGCTCCAACCTATTCGTTGCTTGTTTCAGTAACTTTCTACAATGGGCGAATGGGAACCTCACATCAACGGCTGCTACCTGATGGGGTCGAACACCATGAGCAAAGCCGCCATCGCATCCCAACAGGGGTCCGTCCTGGGAACGTCATCGGAGAACGGGACGTCCAACATCCACCTCCGCCCCGAGGAAGTGGTGGCTCTGGTCAAGGCCTGCAAGGGAGACCAGGCGTGTCTCATGAACGGCCTGTATCTGGAGGGAACTAAGTACTTGGCCATCAACCAGTTGGACAACCAAGTGAACTTGAAATCCACCAAGATGGTGAACAATGCCAAGCCGGCTGCGTCGGCCATCATCACTAACAGGCTGCTCGTCGTGGGTATTGATAGTGATGGAGCTTCTAAAGGAGCTCTGGCCAAGAACATATACAACTGTGGGAATTACCTGAGAGAGTCTCAGTGCTGATATATGAGCTTTTCCTGTGTGAAGGTGGTTGAAACCATTGCAAAGAAAGCGGAAACTATTACAAAGAACGCAGAAACTATCGCCAAAAACGCGGAAAACCTGAATGTCTGATGAGGTGTCTATACATCAACGTATTGAACAAGATGATCTTTTTACTGTCGAAAACTGATATTTCATCCCAATCGTAGAGACATCAATTTATTGAACCAATTTCTCTTTTACAGTCGAAAACTGATATTTCATTGTAATCGTAGAGATTCATTCTTACGTGTTGGTAGTAGTAATAACAAAGTAATCTTTATATACACATCTGAACAGATAGATATCTTTGAAAGTCATATTATTTATAGCCTGTCTGACAAAGGAATAATTTGACAATGAAAAACCAATATACAAATTGGAAGTTTAACATTGGTAATAAAACAATTATTGGGCACAGCTATTACCTTGCTTAGTCATTCTTACAGCTGAATAGCGTATTTCATTGTTCTGTAGAAAGTTACTGTATACTGTTAGTGGTATAAAATCCAAAATGTGGCCATTACTATAAAGAGGACATTGACGGGTACATGATGGAAATGTGACAATTCTGATTTGTCTTAAATTCTTTAACGATCTCCCCATGTTGACTTCAATACTAAAATACTAGGCAAACCTTTGCAATGACACTCGTCAGAACATTAAATATTTTGGGATTGCATTTGGAAACCCCACCATGGATCATGGTTACGTTGGCTAATAGTGTTGCTGTTCTTTTGCGTGTTGATAATGTGTTTATTTGACATGCTTTGTTTAGTGACTACGAAAAACGACATGAACACTTATGCATACTCAATTTTTCTGTAAATTTATTTATATGTAATAATATGCTACAAGAACATTCCATAACACATTATATGGAACTACACTGGAATTACGGTTGAGTTCAAACATTTATATACTATTATTGGCTATTAGTAGCTATTGCTGATTTTCAAATTTGTAAGTGTCCATCAAATTATTTCTGTGAAAAATAACAGGTTATTTATTGACCTAACTGTTATGCAACACATTATTCCAACCCAAAACCTCAGAAAAGGCATGTTCATTGTCCAACATCCTCGAGACCCCGGTCATTATGACTACACTACCTTATGTCAAATGTTTGAGGTATGTGAGGAGACACAATAGCATGGGGTTCGAGGATGATCCTCCAAGTCCAATACCATCAAATGCGATTTTATGAAACATACAATCCAAATGATAAAATAAGTTCACTATCAAAAAGTAGTCAAATCTCATCAAATGACTTATTAATAGAACATGTAAAGTGCATGTATACTGTCTTTGTCTAAATGGTAAGTGTACTGACATTGATATATTTATTCGTGTAGTCACTTACATTTTGACGCATCAATGACCTGTACATCTGATACTGCAAAGTTCTGATCCAATTTAGTTCCAACTTATCCCTGATGTTCATGCCTTGTACAGTTTTATCACAGAAATACGTCCATGGTATGATTTACGCTCTGAGCAGAGATCAAACATGGTTGGTGCCTTTACGCCTGTTCCTTTCATGTCTGTAGCCTCTTGTACTGTAAGAAACGAGTAACTGTAAGGTAACCGTAACTCAATGCGGAGAAGCTGTATCTCGACCTACCATACCATCAACCTTAACAATGGTGCAGTCAATGACTAAGGTTGGAGACTAGACTTCCTTGTATACAGGAGTGCCCTGATCGTAGCGCTACCAAAGTCGTAACTCCATGCTAACGTACAGGATCGTTTCTCTAATAGAAGCTCTCGCGTCAACTGAGGACGCCCGTAGCTATCTCTAATACATGGGGATCGTACACTTACGAGAGCGCTATGTTCTCACAGTGGATATACGAGATCTTCGAGAAACGATACCCTGGTATACAGCGCTACGATTGTTCTGTGGAACGGGCCCCCGTTCTATAATACTGACCTAGCCTAGAGACCGGTGGCTGTAATTAACTAACGCTTCCATAGCAACGGACGCCACATTCCTTGGTTGGTTCCGGAGATGATCTTCCAGATTCTTAAACGTGGACTTGATTGTGATTGTTGTGACTGCTTATTATATACTGCAGTATCCATGAAGCACGGTTAATATAGCTTACCCGACATAATCGCTTTTGTAAACCTAGCTATGTTTTCTCAAGATATGCACGTTCTGCGGTCAGGACAGTATTTGTCGTGGTATAGAATGCTTGCCAATTAAAACAAACTCAAGTTGATGCAAGAAACTCACAAGGGACATTAATACGTATTTCCTGAACCATGTATCTTTGAATGTGCTTATGGTAGGTAGATTTATTGGGTAAGCTTTCTGACATTAATACGCATATTCCTGAACCGTTTATATTAGGAATACATGTGCTTGTGGTAGGTAAATCTACTTACCGGGTAGGTACGTTTTCGATCATGTTATGCAGTGGTCTTCTGTCCGAAACGAGGTAACCCTAAAATATAACCTTGGCCATATACTACATCAGTACAATGCTACGGTTGGAGTTACAATGCTACGGTTGGAGTTGAGGTTCCTCTAGAATTACGCCGTTTCCTACAGAAAGAGCCAAAGTTGTACGTCCACGTGACAATGTAAATCCTTGTGGACTTGTACATACAATCCGCCATCAAGCTACTACTAGTGAAGTAATTTACATGCATGTGTACGAACTATTATGGAAGCAATGTATCAAGATATACACTCGTGCCTATGGCGCTAATTCCCATCCATCACGTGCATCATAAGGCATACTCTCTCACTCTGCTATATAGAGTACACCATGGGCCATTAAACCTATTTATTAGCGGGAGGTATGTCCACGTACATCGGTTTTGATTGGTTCCGTTTCGACATTTGACAGGTTATCCCACTTTACGGCGCTACCATTGTTCCGAAGATGGATTCTGACCAAAACTTTACAATAGAAATGGTTTCCACAGAAATATTAGCGGCCTACGGTGTAGGCTACTCTATAGAAATGTCCAGAGATGACGTGAAAAAGCGGCCTATGTTGTACTACATTTACGTATCAGAGTAGTATAGTATCACCTGTGTTATACGCGATGATTCTTAACCAGGCGATGCTGTATGCAAAACTATTGTCTTATTACAATGCTTTTATTATGTTGATTTTTTTTATGTTGAAGTTGTAATTTGCATTGTCAATGTTACTTTTTATGCTGTCTATGCATTTGTATGCAAATAAATAAACGATGTAATCATAACTCGAATATGTGCGAATATACTATTATACGGAGCATGTTTATCGTTAGAATCAAGATTGATCATTATAGTCTGTTTTTTTTAACATTGCTGGCCTTGGCCTTGGGGCAATTTACTGAAAATATAGTGATGTATGTCTGCTAATTTAGCATCGAGGATGAATATTGTCTGGCTCTAAGATTGCGAAAGTCTTTTGAGTACGATTTCATTATTCACAAATTCCCATATAAAATTCCAGCTTGAGCATGAATTCGTACTCAAAAGAGTTCGTAATATCTGGGTCTGGCCTCCGTTCCACAGAACAATCGTAGCGCTACGAGGGGTCGTAACTCCCATACGTTAACAGAGACTTACGACTCGCGTAGCGCTACGATCGTTCTGTGAGGCGGGAGCCTGGTTTTACAACTGTCCGCCCCAGACCTTGGGGAGTAGGCCTACACTTAAAGGATAATGGTGTATATCTCCTACAAGAAATACATTTCCATGGAGTACAATCAAATACACTAACCAATTATCATACCAAGGAATAACAGTTATCAATAACCAGTGTTAGTGGAATTGGTTGGTATTAAAACAACACCGTAGAGGATTTCACACTGCCACTTGTATTCTTGATCCTAACCTTGCGAACCACGTGATAGTTGGCCTCACTGCATGAGGTATCTGGTGCTTCCTGACGTGTGTGATGTATCACAATGCTGGTGCATCTTGTCTTGTCTGTCATAAATGTTTCTCATCGTCTGAAGTCTCTACGTCAGCAATACTGCATGACTGTAGACGTCTTGGAATTGGAAGACGATCGTTTCGTTCTTCAGTAGTAGGCCGAGAAGCGTATTTCGACCTATTCCTTTTCAAAGACGTTTCGTAGCATTTTCTGTCGAATTCTAATGATTTATTTTACTTTTATTTTTAAATTACTAAAAATAGCAATTTTTCAAAGAATGTAAAATAAATCGTTACAAAATTAAAACATTGCTATGAAACATCTTTGACAAAGGACTAATTTCGACCTAGTTCAAGTGTATGGGAATTTAATGTGAGCCTACGTAATACATTTTGCATGCTTCGTCTACAGTTAACAGAATGTATGGACTTTGATAGTGACAGTCGTGATATTACTTGACATATAACTAACATATATGTCGGTAGAGGATATATATTTTGTCATGAATACATTCAGACTAGAAACCAGCGTTTGTTTTAGGTCCATGGACTAGTAAAATTGGGATAGATTTTAGATGTGTCAGCCGTTCTCAACTTGGTAATCAAGTCTTATACTTAATCTAAGAAATACTGTAATGTACGCGTTATTGCAGTCTGGCTACGAGATTGCGAAACATTTTTTAGTATAAAATTATTCTTATACGATATTTCAGCTTGAGCATGAAATCGCGCTAAAACCGTTTCGTAATCTGCTGGACCTATTTCCATGTTCGTATTGATAGTCCACATTCCTACACTATTGCCAGACAAGGTACACACTTAGTTGGCAGGCAGGATATATGCATTAATGTCAATCGAAGTAGGGCTTGTCAAAGATTGGAGGCCATTGTTCTAAAAAGAAATCATCGAATTTATTTTTATATTTCTTTGGAAGAATTGCCACTGAAACGTCTTTGCTATTTCTATTTGCCCGACAGGAATAATATGTACCATGTCTAGTAATCAGAAGGTGAAAATGATGGGATGTCAATTTTAAAAAAAATGATGGCTGTCAATAAATAAGTACACTATCAAAGTATGTGTCACATTTGGGCCAGAAATATTTAATAGCTCTAAAATATAATATTTCAAAATGAACTGATACCAGCAGGCCAAATATAAGACGTGGTAAAATCCAGTTTAACCTTCTCCATGGTTAATGGTTAATGGTTAAATAAATATATCCTTGTATAACATTAGCATCCCTCTATAGCCCCATTATAATATAATGCCAATCTGGCATTTTTAATTAATCGACAGTTGTACCTGCAGAGACTTTGCTCCGGACAAATATCAAATTCCTCACTGCACGTAGATTTGACTTGAATGCAAAGAGAGCCTCTCTTCACCTCTCTACATGCTATTGATGTGTTTACATTGGAGTCAAGCTCGCTGTTTGTGCTGCACCAAGTCAAACAAGCCAACATCCGTGCTAGGATAGATTTCTCTAATTCTTTTAATCGCAAGTCAACTTGAAACTTTTGAAGTCATAACTGGTATTCAAGGACTTGTCGGAATACCCTAAGCAACAATATTGCATGGATTTTAATTTATATTGATGACACTATTTGATAACCATTATATATATTGCGACTTTCGTTACTGGGACTACATTTCTGCAGAATATTACTACTAGCCTACTACTACGACTACGACTACTTCTACTACGACTACTATTACTACTACTACCATCACTATTACTATAATTCACTCACTCACTCACTACCACTATTACTACTACTACTACTAGCAAATCGTGGATACCATGTTTAGTACGAGCAGGGTACATGTACAAAAAACACGCAAGCCGTGATATGAGTGAAATAATCTTGAAAGCGGTTCCAAACCACAATTCAACCAAGCTACTTATGCATGCTCTACTAGCATCGTTAATGAACTACATACTGCTTTCCTAACGATCTATTATATAGGCCCTACGTGGCGATCTATATAGGCCCTGCGTGGCGATCGGGCACTTACTTATGGCCTCATAGTGAACAAGGGGAGTTTCGTGAACGAACCCTGGAACACATTGGAATTGCATTCGGGCAATACAACAGTACAATTTAAATGGAAAATCAGTCGAGTAATATTCGACGAGAGGGAGGTCTCGTGAGTAATAACATTAGTGCTTCCACCTGGATATCAAAGTAATATCAGAATTCGAAAACCATACTAAAGCTACTTTAAATATAATATAATACCTCTTACGAGAATGTGTAATTTCCATAGTGAAAATGAAAATAATTCGCACGGGAAAACATAGTTGGTACTAAATGGAAATTAAATTAAGTATAATCCGCTGTCTGTAGTGGTATAACCGAGCCACGTAACCTTTTTACACCAGGAACATTCATAATGCTCGCATTTCTAGTTAGATACAAATTAACCGATGAAAGTCCACTGTAACCTGAATGCAGAAAGTTATTGTGAAGATAATGTTATTGTGAAAGATTCATGGAATTCAAGGCCACACGCATTCGCGCGCGTGCACACACGCACGCACACACACACACACACAGACACACACACACACACACACACACACACACACACACACACACATTTATAATACACATGTACTGTATTCCAATGTATGTTTGCTAAACACAATGCTCGCACATAGTTACATTTCTACCAGTACGAATCTATAAGTATTTTACTATTGAGAATTTCAATTAGCCGTCTGTAAGATCAAACATTGACAATATACAGACCCTCGTGTGTACATATTTGTGTAACACTGCGACTAATACAATAAAGTAGCCGATCCAGACCTCGATTGTTTCCAATTCAAGAGATGTCAACATTATTATAAATATTGCTTATGCAGTCGGCCTATTTATTTGCACTATTCTGAAAACATCTTCAATGTTTGATGCACGTAAATAGATCTCGTCGTTGTCCTATAGCATGTGAGTTTCTGAGGGTTAACAAACACGAGAGTTAGAGGGTTAACAAGACCTTCAACAATATCACCTTCAAGCTTTGATTCTGTGCTATTTGAGTTTGACTTCAGACAGCGTGTGGTGGGATATAGGGAGGAACAGACGACGACGGAGAGGTAGAAAATAACCAATGCCATATGTTCTGGTAATTCTAACGCTTTCTGCTACTGCTTAAAAGTGCTTCCGATGAATTCCGAGATTACATAGCAGTTTAGATGTATCTTGGAAGATCAATTAGATGGTACAGTTTGCGTTCTTTATCAGCTGCAAGTGTAAATTTATTTTACTTTAGACTATCGTGCAAATGTATCTATAGGTTAATGTTTGAGTAGACAATGCCGTCTCCATAATCAGCTGATAATGCTTTTGCTACCCGCTATTGCTAAATGCACATGATGCGATACACGTCTGAATTTCTGGACTACTTCCCCTCCACAATGCTTTTGCTACCCTATATAATGCATATGATGCGATAGATTGTTTACCCAGCAGAGAATGGGTACCCGGTAGGATCAGATGGACATGTGAATGATAACATCGTAGCGCCGGAAACGGCTGCTTGGGTTGTATACTCCCCAGGGAGTTGAGAAGGAACATTGTGTGTACAACTGATCCAATGACCGGGGATAATAATGTGGCGCTTAGAGCGCATGCCTTAGGGTGTGGATTTGATGCATAATTGGCCTATTATTATTATTATTAGTATTATTATTATTGTCTAGATTTATGGACTACCGGTTGGAGTAACATTACAATCGTGAACAGAATGATTGTACATTCCTACCTCGTTGCTTCATTGCTTTAAGTTAGCTTATACATGTATGTATGTGTACATCTAGCTTGTATACTAATGTATATATATATATGCGATGAGTGTGTGTGCCAAGTAAATGCGCTTTAGATATATTTACTAATACCTCAAAATTATATGGTTTAATATTTAAACGTATGCTAAACTATAGATTTATTTAGGGTACAAAGACGATTATTTGCATGCCAAGTACATGTGAATGTAACCTGTATCTCAAAATTAAGTCCCAAACAATGCACTTATTATCATGACTAAAATTGTCAAGAATAGACACGAGTCTTGGTATATTCCTAAGTACTGTCAATAGATGTCAAGATCTGTGTCCAAGACATCACAAGACCTGGAACAGTCTGATGTCAAGTTCTGTGTATTTGCATTATATTATATGTTATAGGTGAATTGTTAGCCATTCCACATTTTTCATTCTTCCCGATTCAACTGCAATTTGGAACTGATGGCAAATGTAGCCTATCCATACATTCACCAGTTGAACCATCCTCGAAAACACAGGCCATTATGACTATATTTGACGGAGGTTAGTGTAGTCATGATGGCCTGTGTTTTCGAGGATGCAGTTGAACATGCATCATGCAGTGATGGCACTTGGAGCAGCCATTAACCCTGTGTTTCGAAGATGCAGTATTACATGAATATACCATTGTGAACATATGTACGTAGGCCTACTTATAATAGTTTTTATTGTTTATTTCTTTTCAGATTCTTCAAGAATGTCTTGGCAAGCGTACATTGATCGATTGACTGCTTCCAAAGTAGCAATAGCTGGAATCTACGGGAAGAACGGCGCACCGTGGGCGAATACCCCAAACTTTAACCCCTCCCCCGACGAAATCAAGAACGTGGTTCAAGCCATATGCAATAACGACACTAATATATTCACCACGGGAGTTCGACTAGCCGGAAGTGAATGGACTGTGATCCGGCTAGAGACAGAAGGGGATATGCTCATTTTAAAGGGAAAGGGGGCCGACAACTGCAAACATAACCTGATCATAGCCGCTTCTAACCAGGCTCTTATAATGGGAGCCAATGTGGATGAGAATGTATCAGCTGGAGTGGTTAGGATTGCTGTAGAGGGAATACGTGATTATCTAAAGTCTAACCAATTCTGAGGAGAACAAAAAGTATGGTTGACAGAACACGAGTTACTTCCCCTTTGGATGGTTGCGTACCGAGTTGTCTACGGCCATGGCAGCCATATTGTCACAAGGGAGCTACGGATTTATATTTACAGTCCGAATAATAATAACCGGGCTGATATATCAATGGCACTGGTGCATTCTAAATAAGGATGGACGGCCTTCTCGATTCTGTGCTCCTGTCAAATATATATGGAATTTGTACTGCAAAAATGGTCGATCTAAATCAAGGGGATGTAACTCTGTGAATGTGAAACTGATCACGTGACACATTTCTGCCTTTCAGCACCAGGGGAATATTGCAAATTGGAATATTATTCTTCATAGTTTCAGCCTGTCGATTTACACTAGTAAGTCCGTTCCATGACTAGTCTATATTACGTATATAGTTCTTCCATTGACCGTGTTCTCTGTTAAATAGTATTTATCAATGTATTTTGTAAAGCGCCATAGTATGTAGCCTATACCTATACACTTTTTGCCTTTTGCCTCGCCTGTCCTTTCAATCAGAGTTGAAATTATTTGAAAGTTTTATATATCTTCTATATCTATCATAGCTTTACTACTTTAGCCCCGCTAGTGATTAATGACGATAATTTCCTGAAACTAGTTCCACTAGTTTATTAGGGTTTGATTAATTAATTAATTAATTAGCATTTCCTTTGCATGATTTATTTATGAAAAGTCAGAGGAGTGTAGATATACGAATTTGCCATTTGTTCTCCCTCTAAATACCGCTGTTTGATATTTTATGAGAATTCTTCCGTCCATACTTTTGTTTACTGTTAAATGTCCTTTCTTGTTGTGATGTACGTTTCTATATGAACGCGCCACTGTTCAGGGCATCATGCAATATGTAGCAAGCATCAACATCTCATTATCCCTCCCCACCCCTGACCCCTGACCCCCAATCCCCGGGGAATTCGTCAAATTAAGAGGATATGTCGGATACCAGCCGCATCATAGGAGAATTGAGATACATTCAGACATTTAAGCCAGTGGTAAAAACCTGTACTGCTGACCCCGCCCGTCCGTAATACTCTGCGTATAGATTAATAACGAACCTAAATAGCGAGGGAAAGAAGATATAGAGTGTAGTTTATTTGGGAACCAATTGCAACCTCCTAGATATCTTACTGAAATGTGTAGATACTTTATTGGTAGTATTAATGCAATATACAAACTAGTATAAGACGTCACATCCACGAAAGGAAGGTTCAGTGTATGCTTTTATACTTATACTATAGTAGCGTATGAATAACTAAACACTGGGACCTTCTGGTAGAGGATGACGACGTTTAGTACTACGATATTTCAAAGTAGTTTTCCTTGATTCTCCCCATCCTCGAAACACAGCCAGTTATGACTACTCAGCATCCGTCAAATATATGTTAACCCTCTCCATGCTGGGTTAGGCATAGGCACCGCTCTTTTAGGCATCTCCGGTTGTCTTCAGCATGGAAAGGGTTACGTAGTCATAATGACCGTGATTCGAGAATGGATTCTCCATTGACAGACAAACTGTGGATATTTTAGGATTTAACCGACATATCCTCTCGAAGATGAACCGTGTAACTGCATACACCATAAAAAAAAGAGGATTTTACCATCTCGTTGTTTATTTGTGTGTGTCATGGTTCATTTTGTTAAATTGATCATCATTTAATTTTAATTGTTGCTCAGATGCAGTGATACGAGGGCAATCACGAACTATTATTAAAACAAGCAACGCGTATCCGCAATCATCCTCGTTGTCGAATCTCAGAGCCTGCTCGTACACTACACAATGTAGCGTACGTTTAAGTAGGCACCGGACCTACGTGTTAGAGGATGATCAGCAACATGTATGTCTTAATTAGAGAGTATCAGTGTGTATTGCAGAAGGACAGAAAGGATGCATGTGCATCGCCTTACTATGCAGGCTTTCGTATGTTATACATGTGTCGGTTATTAAATAACATTTGATTATATGCGACTTTCTTTCCTCATTGATTATGCAAAACTATTCCGACGATCCAATATAAACATGGCTCGTGATTGGATATATCTGAACCGGAAGTACTTCCAGGTTGTCTTTCCAGTAACGCATGTTTATAGGTGACTGCAGAGGTGAGTGAGTGAGTGAATTATTGTTTTACGTCACAGCGGGAATATTTCACCCATAGGTGACGACTGACTGCAGATGTAGGCCTGCATATACATGTGGTACTTCTTTTCTCTAAAAGAATACATATCATGGCCTTTTTTTCTAAAATAATACATATCATCGTCAATTATTAAATATTAATTAGTATAGTTTCCGTTGTGTAGTCGGCGAATATGCTTCAACATAACCTAATTTTGAGAGTATTTAAGATTATTAATGTAGACTATATACATATATTATTAAAGATTATCAAGTATGTGAAAGTAAATAAACACACCTCGAAAGGGACTCTAAACCCAAATTCAAAAGAAAAGAAAAAGGGGGGGAAATAATAATATGCGACACATTTTAGACGTAACTTGGTCATGTTGACCTGTCATTCATGCCATGACTAATCAGTCTAATCACCTCAGATGCGTGATTGGGTTGGAGTTCCTTTCATTGCGTCAGACGTGCAAGTGTGTTAAACATCTGTCTCCGATACCTCCATGGCGGGTATCTAATGCGTCACCTTTATTGTCGATAGCGTACACTGCAGCTCCTTTACTTGAATAGTGGCGCACGCAAGCAGATGTAAACTATTCAAAAGCATAAAACAAGCCTTTTGCGGGTAGCCTTAGTATTTAAAAATACGGCCATAAGCAATATAACGAACGGATCCGTGTACATATCGTTGCTATTCTAATGTTAGAGAGAGAGAGAGAGAGAGAGAGAGAGAGAGAGAGAGAGAGAGAGAGAGAGAGAGAGAGAGAGAGAGTCACAAGACAGCCGAAAAGAGAGGGGTAGGGGGAGATACAGAAATATAGTGAAACATAGTGAGATACAAATAGTCAGACAGAGCTAGGGAGAGAGAGAGAGAGAGAGAGAGAGAGAGAGAGAGAGAGAGAGAGATGCAGGCCAATAGTCAGACAGATTATACGCTATATTATAAATATTAATATTTGTTTTTAAATCGGTATTAATTTGACTTGAATGTTTTATGATCTACAATACAATACAATACCATATACCGTATTTATATATTAAATATTGGGTATATGGCCTACATTTCGCTGACCTCATCCTCTGAAACACATCCGTTGTCCACTTCACATGCGTCGGATACTATAAGTAAGAAATGCGTTTCAGAGGTTGGTCTAAACTCAGTACTCCAGATTCTATTCCACTACTGCTCGACAGAGCTACACTTTGGTGAAATCGTACCAGGTCACGCACATGTAGTAGTGGTACAAGTGTTGCACCTGGATGCAAATATCTAGGTCACACGTGTAACAAAATACACGCCGGTACCGTCGCGCGCTGCACTGTGGGATATGGTATGGAGCTACCGCTGTGCCGTACTACTTCGGTCGTACCGTACATGCGAGTGTTCACGAGCAGTTTTATGCAACATGAAGTATTGTATTATCATATCACATGGAATGATACGATATCAGGAATATATTCAAGTGCTTCACATGTGCACTCACTCGTTTGTATTATTGTTTACTTGCCATGTATTAAACTATTCTAACATTATATGTGTACATGTATCTACATTTGCAGTATGTAAAACATTGTACACTCCTGCTAATGTAGTTAATATAAAAAAGCACCTAAATAGATACTATTCCGGTGCAATCTATATTTGCTCTATTCATTATTTAGCAATGCTATGAAACGAAAACGGAAATAATAGAACTTCTTTGACAGCAACCATTGTCTTGTCAAATTGTTAACAATTTACATACATTTTGTGATAATCTAATACCAACTATATTACCAATCGCAGGTATGCATTACTTCTACTAAATACGTACAATTAGATTTCCATATATGCCCACTACGATCTGAAAATGAATCATGCCGTACACATGTATAGCTAGAATGGTTGTACGTAGGTTATACATATACATGCTTCGTCTCCATAATGCTTCTACATATGCGCTATATGGATATAGCTGAATGCATATGATGCGATAAACGTCTGGATTTCTGGACTAGGCCTATACATAGGTATAGACTACTTAATTTATACATAACAAAATGATTACGTGAATCTGTTCTTTAACGGAACTGGTATTCTTGGAATATCTGTGGCTCTGGCTATACGGCACAGACCGACCACAGAACCGAGAAGTTCTAAATGTGGAAAATTGCCATCTATTTTGGTCTTCCTCTCGCCAAGAAGCACTCAATCTATCTTCTCCGCAGACAATGTAAGGTATGCCAAAGGTGCGCCAAGGGTTGAAATCGCAGCTCTACGAACACTTGGTACAGTAATATGGATACAATTTAAAGGTGAACAAGGATATAGAAGCATTTAAGAAAACTTTCACCCAAAATGTCCATTATATGTAATGCCAGAAGTATTTACTTCCGGTTTGTAAAGAATGTTTCGAGTGGGCACAAATGGTTTCTTAGTTGTACATCGACTAATGTATGTTATATTGACGTGTTTTCAGGAAAAGAAACATATTATTTATATCGGTAAACTTCGGTATAATTACAGAAGTATTCTTGTAAGAATTACAACTCTAAAAATAGGTGCATGTGCACCATGTTTAATGGAGAGAAAAAAACAGCAAGGGTATTTTAGGGACATGGTGAAATATTTAAATTTGGTTATCTCAGTTTTTAATTAGGTTTGCCCTATTCGTGGCGGAAACTACTGATTCTGCCCTTTATAGACGTGTCTGATACTAACTCAGCAAGCCAGGACTAATATTACAGATAGCGTACGTTAGCGTTATCTAAAAATTATTTTGTCAAAATATGTTCATATTCTGTTACTGTAATGTGATTTTGTGCTAGGTTATAACTGGCCTACTGAGAAATGATTAAGAGCGGAACGTTTGCATACATGCATGTTTCTAATCATATCATATTTAGTATGTCGAGATGACCGCCTAAGTTGCAAAGAAGTGCAATATACTTGTTCCTGGTTCAAAGTTACGGGTTCCTGGCACCGAACGCGTGCATCTTACCGTCGATTACATCTCTAAATATGTTTTCCTAAGGAAATAAATAGGCATACACACATTTCAGGCCATCCTCGAACCACATGGCAGGCTATTATGACTACGCATAACCTCCGTCAAATATTTCAAATATTTAAAGAAGGTTATGGTAGTCTGAGGTTCGATGATGATTTCAGTCAGGAAGACATATATATTATTAGTGATAATTTATTGCAGGTTAATTTTTGTATATATTTGTAACAGATTGTTTTTCTGTCAAACTTGTTATGTCACCGCAGGTTAAATCAAACCATATATTCACAGGAAGTAGAGAACCGAGGCAACTATGCTGCTGAATGGTCTACACCACCTATTGAACGTGGACAGGTTGGACGCGTCCTGGACACACCTGTCCCGTATTCCGTTCATGTCCTGGACGTTCTGGCTTGTCCAAGACTGTCAATGGAACAGCCCCCTAAATGTTATTCATTTACTAGGCTGTTATTCAACTCGGAGCCTTGCAAATGTAACAAATTAGCACTCGTGGAAATAAAACTGGATTTATTTGACGTGCTATAGTGCTTGTCAAATAAAGTTGAATTGTGCCATTTATAGCCAACCACTGGCCAGGACGTCAGCTATTCTGAACTAACCACTGTGCTTCATTCAATTTTAAAAAAAGCACACATGCATCTACAGTACAGTAAACTTCAACAATCTGATTGGCCAGAATGGAATCAGAAATAACAGAAATACCATTCTTAAATGTATAACGCTTCCAGTAGTTATCCACCCATTCTTCAGTTCTTGTAGGAAATTCTTTACCACATATTTAATTCCCAACACGTGCCAGATTTCAACCACGCGTAATCCGTGACAGAGTTAATCAGGGATTACCCAGCACGTGGAACCTTCCAGAATCTCAGATGTCAGCGAGATTCCCCGGCACCCGCAGCCAGGCGCGAACGCGGGGGGGGGGGGGGAAGAACGAGAGGCGGGGATGACTCACTTCTCAGAATTCGAGTGTTTCTGAGTATTCCGACTACTCCCGAAATCTACCGAAGAAAGCCGAGATGTATTCCGACGACTCTCGAGATTTACCGATGTTAGTCGAACTGTCTGAGAATGTTTTGCACAACTTGTTTTACGACTTGAAACCACTAGCCATCAAATATTGTGATGAGTTTCACATACTTCTAGCAGCTTCAGTTTGTGTGCATCACGGATTTTAGAAACTTGCATAGGCCATAGCCGACAGTACCTTTCGTGCAGGTGATTTGCAAAAGAACCGGGCCCCTGATACAGGGGGTGCATACCGGTATATAGAGAATGTCTGGACAGCTGGTAAAACAATGAATCCCGGAAACGATAAGAATTATAAACAGCTAAGAATAAAAACTGGTTTTAACAACTGCGATTCTGTTCTGTTGGCTGTGAAGACCTCTCCCTATATAATAGTTAAAAGCATAAGGCTTACAATTTCAATAGAAAATATAGCCTATGTAAGCTATCGTCTTTTTTTCTGTTGGATGTTTTATAAGCTTTATATTTAGACGTGATTATGACATGTTCAAATATAGAATTCTATTTCGATCATTGTTATTACACATCTTTTCAGAAAACTAGTGAACTGAGAGTACTTCAATTAAATTAATAAGATGGCTTTATGAATAGGTTATTCAGTTCTTTGTGCAGAAGTCAAAGAACCCATGCATCTGATCTGACGCACTAAGAACCTAAGAAAGTATTGGTCAGATGGTAATACTTGTATATGTACTTATGTTAGTATACACTGGTGCATGTATACAGTATATACACTTACCATTCAAATAAAGTATTGGTCAGATGGTAATACTTGTATATGTACTTATGTTAGTATACACTGGTGCATGTATACATTATATACACTTACCATTCAAATAAAGGAAGTTCTCGGAATTTCTCGGCATCAACATGTATGTTTATTGGGCACTTTTACAATCGATGCGGCATCGATATTACAACACTTTTTGAGTACGAGTTAATGTTCGGCTGAAAGTGTTCTTCATAAATCCGCATATATATTTTTTAGCTTAAACATGGAATCTTACTCAAAAGGTTCCGTTAACTATAGGGCCAGAGGTATTAAATTTCTCGAGATAATATGTCTATATTATCAGTCCGTGTTGAAAGTTCCCATGATATATGTACCTAAAGGCTATTAACTATCTCCCTAATCCAGCAGAGATAGGGTTAAGAATGGTTGCTTTAGATTATTTAAAACACAATTTATCAAATGGGTCGGAAGACCGTAGTCGAAATGAAACCTAGCAACATTATCTATGTATTGGTCAGCACCATCTGGCCGAAAGGTTGCCATGGAAACGATGCCAGACAAGGACCTCAATGTGTATCGGCGAAGATCACATTTGATATTTTATGATATTGTTGTATGTCCAAGTGGCGTGCATTGAACACTTCTACGTCTGTGTATGCGTAGACAAGTTGGCGTCTCGCCATTGTTATCATTGGTGTAATTTGAATATGAAATCATTGAAATAGTGATTATTCTCTGCCATACTATATTATTGTGTTGTAAAACGTTGGTGCCACCTTCATTGTATATCGAGTACTGCGGTCAACGAGTTTCCTCACCCACGGGATTTGCACTACTGGAAGTCTGGTACGATATATACAGTGATCTATGAAGCTAAATGAAATCCGATCTTCTGCACTTATATCGAATGTTCTACCAGATGGGCAAGGCAAGGTTCCGTTCTGACTCGCGTTGTTTTCTTGTTCATCTTTAATCATAACCCACCCGATTCACCAATGAACAATTATGTTATTATACGACTCACAAAAGACTTGACTGTTATTGGAATACTTTCCTGTCAACTTTTGACCCATACAATTTATACCGTAGACTACTTTAATTTCTGACTGTTTTAGGTAAACAGGTAAACAACAAGTGTAAATAATATGTATACTATTCATCAGGTTTCGCTTGTTTTTACTTCTTATGCTGATATTCTCAGTCTAGGTGAATAATGTACCAGATACATGGTACATGGTAAATTATGTCCATTCATCTCATTTCTCTTTTCGCTTCGTATTCTCGGCCTGGTTGAAGATGGCTTTCTAGGAACCGCAATGTTTGCATTCGACTAAGTGTAGGTTAGAAATAATATGTCTAAAACTCCTCAGCTGTGTCGTCTTCAGACAGGTGGTGCTAAACCCTGGAAGGTAGATGGGCGTCTTAACGAGGAGTAGGTTTCAGTGGCAATCCTGATACTACTAGGAACATATTTGACATTTCTTTGAGTATATTTCTTTGAGTACATTTCTCAGTCTTAAGTATGGTCAGTGAAATATACTACCGATATTACTTGACCGATATCTTCTTATCTTCTCTAATATTATGGGTAAGGTATTCGGTTGGTATTGTACTTGTCAAAGATGTCGGAGAAAATTAATTTTAACATTTATTTAAAAAATACAAAAATGTATTATATATTTTTTTCTCTACATTTTTTATTTTACAAACAAAAGACAAAACAAACCTCTAGAATGTCTTTTACAAGAATAATTGATTATCTATCAGGCTGAACATTAATATTTATCCTAAAATACATGTTAAGAAATCATCTCGATTCGGTCCTTCCGCTCTGATTTAACGCCACAGAGCGTCTGAGAAATATTCCTACGGTGGTGTTCAATCTATTGAGCTATAACCACCTTGGAAGTGAAGTCATGGTTGAGTTGAACACCGCTTAGAAAGTCCATCACACCAACAGCATATAGATCTCTACAGACGCCCGATGAAACAGGCGCCAGTTCTTTGGTCTTTCTTTATGCGTTTGGACCCGCGATGTTGCGTTATAAATCAAACCTTCATTCTGGTTCAGAATATTGTTTCCCGAAGCTCTCATGTCCACTATATGAGACCATAGCGCTCTCGTAAGTTCACAATCCTAGTGTATTAGAGATGGCCACGAGCGTCTATACTACTACAGGCGCAGATTCCAGAAGCTCTCGTATCCACCAAGAGAGCATAGCAATGCAATGCAATGCTTCTACAAGTTCTTGAAAATTACCCGGAGCCTGTACATATGTTTGGAAATGACTTGTTTTTAAAACAATATATATGTCAAAATAGCTAATGGCGCTTACTTATTTTGCTTGCGTTTCGTATACTTCCATACATAACTGACTACCGATCTTAAATTAGGCTAAAAACACGAAAAACACGCACCAATGTTATGCAGTTATATTGGAATCAATAAATTGGTCATTGGAATAGATCACAAAGCACGTACTTGACTCGCCACTCTACTGAGTCATCGATATGAATATTCATGACTCACATGATTGCACGCATCACAAATGATACCCCCTTGTAGATTGCCTGTACAGATTATGTAAATATCAGTCTGTCATTAGAAAGTCAAAGGATATTTATTTTATTCGTTTTGACATCACAAATTATCAGATTCATTGATACTACTACTACTACTACTACTACTACTACTGCTACTACTACTACTACTACTACTGCTACTACTACTACTACTACTAATAATAATAACAATAACAATAATAATTAATAATAATAATAATAACAATAATAATAAATAATGATAATAATAATAATAATAATAACAATAATAATAATAATAACAATAACAATAATAATAATAATAATAATAATAATAATAATTGTAATAATAATAATTAGATTTATATAGCGCAAATACTTTCATGCACCACCAGTACATCATCCCAGCGCTAGTTGTTAAAGCATTAACCCTTTTGTAGAGTGAACACTATGCATACCTTTTAAAAGCAGAGGAACAGCAAGGACAAGTCCTTAAGTGAGCAGGCATGCTGTTCCATAGGCATGAAGCAGCATAGGCACGAAGCAGCATAGGCATGAAGCAGCATAGGCACGAAGCAGCATAGGCACGAAGCAGCATAGGCACGAAGCAGCATAGGCACGAAGCAGCATTTTATCTCCGTGTGAAGTAGAGTTAGGAACTGGCACAGTCAAGAGTTGCTTGTCCTCAGATCTGTGATATCGCTGGTGTATAGGGAACGATCACATAGATCGGTTTATATCTTGGTAATATATACTATACAGAATGGCAATACGTTATCCGATTGGCTTATTCTATGACCCTTTTCCCAAAATATTATTCATATTGACCTAGTAGGGAAAAACGGTGTTAGGAGGCCATAATTACTCAGGGCACACTTTCACAAGCTATCTTATGATCCACATTGCAATTATAGAGCGATTAGTAAATATTTTTCTCACTGATCAACACAAGACCACTGTGGTGTCTTAACCCTATCCCTGCTGGAATATGTACACAGGTACAGCTTTTTAAAACACCTCCAGTTGCCTCCAACATGGAGATGGTTAATGGATGGGAGAACTTCTTGAAATTCATGGGTGTCCAATGCCATTTATAGGAGTTCATGGGCCGGTGTTTTCTTTTCTTGGATGATTCATACATTAGTGTGCAATGGAGATACCTTCCGTCATTTGGCATATTAATAGCGTATTGTTTCTAATCAATGATGACAGGTAATCGACAATATTTTAAAAATATGTTTAACTTCCATATTTGTTTATGAGACATGCTGTCAACAATCTACATTTGATTTCAAAATAGCAACGTTCCAATTTTGTTATCGGAGCTGCTAGAATATTAAACGATCGTGACTCCCTATACTAGTAGCGTAACCCTCTCCATGCTGAAGGCAATCGGATATGCCTTAAAGAGCTGTACCTGTGTCTAATCCGGCAGGGAGATGGTTAACTTGGAACGGGAAGGGTGTCATTTTTAATAGCTTCACATACTAAACTCACAGGACTAAGCTGACAGTAAAGCCAGCCAACCAGAAATACGTGGTAAATTCACCGGAAAATCAAATCCGATGAAGTGTGCTCGTTTCCTGCTGCAATGTAAATTTAGTTGAAGATTTGTGAGACCTACCGTAATTTGGTTGTCTATTTGGCGTCGCTGTTGTCTTAGGGTATGCTGCATTATATTTTTCAGGAGGTGGATGAAATGCACGTGTATTTGAGGAGTGTAGGGAAGAAGTTTGTTCCCTACGACAGGGAGAAGTAAGTAGCAGGACACCCTGGGTGCGTTCAAATACACAGGGGCTTGTAAGTGGCTTACCAAACTAGCCACTTCCTCAACAGTCGCATGAACCGTTCGTGGCACACGGAACCAGTTTAACTAAGCGGCGTACTCAGCCCTGTGCAGATTGAACGCACCCCCCCCTTTATTGGAGCTCTCGTATCCACTACCGTAACTATCTCGTAATATAGGTGTTTCTAACCGGGGTCCATGTTCCAGAAGCTATCGTATAGAAATGTTTGATGATTCCTAAAAAGGTATGTTTGCCTTCAGGGAAGCTGAAAACGAAGTCGTTGCGTATATATATATACGTGTATCAATTCAGGGGCCATGTTTCCGAAGCTATCGTATACGTAACTTGCGTAAGGACATCGTTAAGTCTTCGTAGAGACAAATATGATGATCCCCCCCCCCCCCGAAGATGAACGATGTCGTTATTTATACACTAGCTTCCGGAACTTGACTATTTCCACTTACGAATGCGTAATGATCTTGTACGATACGATACGATATCTGTTACCCGTCTGTTATTCGTGCATTTACTAGCTGTTCTCATCTTGAAGGATGTACATGCGTGCATGCGTACTTTATGTCAAGTATCTTTGACTGGAAAACGCGAGAAGTGACTGAATAATGCATGCTGGGCGTGACTTTGTGATACCAACAATTCGATCGTATTAGTGAGCGTGGAAAATTAGCTAGCACCCTTTCATGAAACTCATCCATCCATTGCCAGACCAATTAGTAGCATTTTATATATCATAAGTGTTAATGTAGCGTGTACGTCATGTAATGAGTAAATAATTATATGTTCTTCATGATGTTATATAGGTTCTTTATTGTACCCCTCAATTATGGTAGGTTATTAATTTTTCTATTATCAAGTGAATTCTATAAAGCCTTAGGGTATCTAAGGCTTTACAAAAATGTTGGTTTTGTTAAAAGGGCCTGTCTATGGTAGATATAATAGAGACAACGTTATTGTGATGGTGTTTAAGTGCTTGTTCATTATACGATCTTGTTCATTATACGATCGCTTCATGAACAATAATTGCAACTGAAGTCTTTTTTTATTTATTTTTTATTTTGGAGTTATATCGCTTTCTAGAAGTTCAAAAAGTTCACGACTTGTCAGTTTAGGACATGAGGAAACCGGCAAAAATCGTAGCGCTGAATGTTGTAAACCTGCGAACACCAACTGGTACCGACACAATAAGGATATGATAACTGTATTGTCAATCTACAGACAGTGCATCATATCTATCGCGTGAGAAAGGTAACTTTCACGAACATTGATGCTGGTGTAGCAGGCTCAAACCACTCCCTTCGGATTTCACTCTAGAGTGATTTGAGCCTAGGCTCAGATCACTCTAGATTGATTTGAGCCTAGGCTCAGATCACTAGAGTGATTTGGGCCTAGGCTCAAATCACTCCCCTGCCCAGGCTAATTTCACTCCCCTCAGGCTCAAATGACTCCCCTCCAGGCTCAATCACTCCCCTATCTAAATGATGAGAATTGCTATTAATACACGCCCATTTAATAAGTAAGTGCACTAATCTAGAATGACATCGGCCTTGCAAATAATGAATAAATGACACTTTATTTGTAATATTTGATAACTATTTTACTGATTGCATGAAAGGGATAGTATATTTTAAAGGACATTATCTTTTAATACTGTTATGATGTTCTAGGCTCATTTCACTCCCCATCCAGGCTCAAATCACTCCACTATCTAAATTACAAGTATAACTATTTAATACACGTCCTTTTAATGTAAAGAAAGAGTACGATTAACTAGCTTGTCAATTAAATACCGGTAGCTCAACCAACTGTGATGGTATTCATATGAGTAATTTACTTATTACACACGTATTATGAAACTTGATTTCCTAATGAGTACTTGCTGGACTTACCTAAAAGTTGTAAGCAGATGTTGCATTTAAATGTTTATTTACACATTTAAATAAATGTTTAAAACTTCACCTTCATTATTTTATTGCATGATACTTACTAAGTTGTAACCACCAAAAGATAATCTGAGTTCGACAGGATTTGACGACACCGTTCGTACCGCATCCAGCGTCGCTGGCCCTGTTTATATAATGTGGGAACTCGTCATCCGGATAACAGAGCACTCTGAGGGGTAATCGCAATAAATCGTGTAAATTTAAATATTGTTGTCAGCGCATATGACACAACAAACGGTAACTAGGATAGTTTGTAGTATGAGTTAGTGGCGAGGCTGAAGCTTGATGATCATAGACGCGATATCTGACTGGATAAATATACCTCCAGGAATGAAGACCATAATAGCCACAGGCTGTTTCTTCATACTCGGTAAGGAGATATTTGTATATTGTGTATACCCCCTACTTCCCCCCCCACCCCGAGTCACATCCCTATATACAGTACATACATGGACAAAAATGGACAGAATATTAAATAATAATAATAATCGCAACATACCTGAAGAACATACTTTTATTGTAAAATTTGAAGGTCCATGCTCATTCCATAATGTTGCATTCTTTCAGTTTAAACTTATTTAATTTAAATTCCACTTTGAGTAATCATTCGAATCCTGTCCAAATATAAAATTAAATGAATTTAAAGTTTTCGGATTAAGATTAATGATTACAGATTAAAGAATGACATGCTGTATGCTAAATCTACAATTATTATAGATCTTACGTATTTCCATGGTGTTGTTTTCTCTATTAGATCGAATTTGACTATGCATTTATATTAGAACTATATATATGATTATTGATCTATTACTCTATAAGTAAGTTAGTATTTTATAGTCCTAATTTAGACCCATGTACATTCTATTATATATTATTGGAAACGAAACTATTTATTATTCATCTTGATATTTCTAGCTATTTTCATTGGTATTACTTTTCTGCTCCATTTAAATTGAAATATCCATGTGTATACAATGTTGATAATCATACTGCATAAGTAAACTGAGTTGTAATTTTTAGCCGTCATTAGACGCATAGATTGCCTAGAGTGCTCAAGCTGTACCACCAATTATGAAACAGCCAAAGGTACAGGGACCAATGATGAAAAATGCAGGTAATTAACACAATTACTACACCACAGAAATCAGAACATTCCCATGTAATTTCAACTTTACTCTAGTAATAGCATGGATCTATGATTGTATTTATTTATTTATTATTTGTTATTATAAAAATTCTATAGTTACTTATTAAAAACATAATTAACAATAAAGAACTATAATTTTTCTTTTCAGAAATAACTTAAGTAACATGGACCTAGATGTAAAGTTTGCATCATTTATATTAGGCCCAAAGCAAACGGCAATGAAAAAAACGTGTTTAGAAAAACACAAATGTGTTTTCGGTGATTTTGTTTGCCGTGTGCATATCCTGCCAATGTTCGTTTATGCCTAGGTCACATTTGCCTCGGCGGCCGTAGGTTCTAAAATATCTACGGCCAATAGCAATGGCCGTAGATGGTATACATGTATATTTTACAGTCAATGTCTAAAATCAGGCAATGTGTAAAATG
>JAUTBV010127814.1:0-12430 GCA_032361325.1 Lepetodrilus fucensis | reverse complement strand
GGGAAGTAGGGACAGTGATTTCGAATAGTCGGTACTTTTTAATCCCTGGCATTTCGGGAATCCGGTACTATGTAAAAAAGATTATTTTTCGGGAAACCGGGCCGACACCATGCACTTTAAGCAAGCAACTATTAATGTATACATGGATTACAAAAATGCATTAGTTTGTTCTAAAATGATTTATTAAAACAAAATGATGGCGTGCTTCAAGTGCCTGTGTTTAGTATTAGCATCTCCGTGTACATGAGAGATAAACTATGATGGCGATGAGGATCGCTTGTTTTTATAAAGAAATTATCAATTGTTATATGTTGTGGGTGATACCAATACATAAATATACTTCAACTTGACACTAAAATACGTAACTGTATAAATTTGCACATTATAAAGTCACGAACGTGCATTCCATATTCGGAAGATACAATTTCAGACTGAGCCCATTCGAAAATTGATTTGGATTTGAAAATAGAATAGTCAAAACATGGACACTCAACAGCCAGTACGAGGTTTTAACTCGTCGAATTAAAATAAATTGAAAAGAAGTAAAGTTATATTTCAGATAATCTTGATCGTGATGATGGATTTGTAACAGTATAGTACATATTCATGGCAAACGAATCTAGAAACGCCAACACCGACTATAAACTTTGTTATCGTAGTCATCAATATAGTTTTATACTTCCAAAGTTATACTTCCAAATAAATATTATAATTGACAAAGTTATATTTCCAAATAAATATTAGGATTGACAAAGTACATATTCGAAACGATTAACAACTTATGTGCGGGAGATGACTACATACTAGGGGTGACTATTGCAATAGTATTGTGGTAGTTGAAAACACTATTGCGATAGTATTGCAATAGTTTGGTTTTAAAAATAAGTCTTTTAAAGATGGATAATTATTTTTAAAATAGTGGCTAATGTACATATAACTGGTATTTAAAGAATAAAATGCAAGAAAACAGTGCATCGTTATCATTTGATTTAATCCCCAAATCAACATCTTGTTAAACAAACATGTTAATTGTCAACTGCTCGAGAGTTTTCAACTAAAATGGTCTTAGTGTGTAAAAATAGTACTCTATCGAAACTATCGATACTTGATGGTACTATCGATGGAAATAATCGATAGTTCAAATTACTCTCGATGTATTGCCATGGGACCACTCAATATCGCGATCCATCGTTACACCCCTACTACATACACTGTACGTACAATATACATACATTACTGCAATGTATCGAAAAAACATGCACTTAGATAATTCATTTTCCATTCCAATATGCCATGATTACATTAAACTGCATAGTAAATGCATAATATCACAGATGGTTGACATATACAGTGATCTAGCACGGCTTTAGCTGAAAATAAATACAACCGATTACATATTCTACTAGTTTTACGGTATTTTATTCGGGTTATACAGGAAGTGTAAACTGCAATGGAAATTTACCTATCCTACATCGATACAAAGATATTTGTAAATGTAGGTACAAAAGCAATTATATAATATGCTAAGAGCATGTACTTTGCATTTGTAACTCCAATTCGGTCAAAAATGACGACTTAATCTGTGATATTATACGTGTGATTTATTTTAGACAAATATTATTCCGACTATTACGTTAGCGTTCTTCTCCTCGTCGAAAATCTTCTGTATCTTCTGGATATCAAGGGGAGACGATCGCTATCTTCCAGAAAAGTCTCCCGTTTTCAGAAGAGTCAAATCTCACGTTGCTACGGTAGATAATGATGCACACAGGAAATCACGTGAGACTGTTTCCGCTGATGGCGAGAATAGACAAGGGAGAGAACTTGCTTGCAAGTGTACAGTATATTAAACGGCTGCGTAATTATGATTACACAGGTGACTACATTTTATTGTCAATAATATGTAGAATTAAAATATATATATTGTTTTCATCGGTGCACTCTATAGAGTCATAGTCCGTTAAACATAACTGATACGAAAGTAACTTTAAATAACACAAACGACAGGACAACAACTATAAAAACTAACATACGAAAACGTAAATACAAATACAAAACAAACACAAATCATTACAGAAGCTTACAGTTACGACACTTCATTTTCCACTGTAGGCCATCTACATCCCTATATATAATTATAGAAGGAGATAAGTATCTGAGAATGTGGGCTGATTCGCGTAGGTAGTAAGAAGAGGCAGATCGTGATAAATACGTCTGTTCTAATATACTAGTATACACGATGGTCGATAAACGTGTATATGTAGACCCAGAGGTTTCAGGCTTTTAGCTAATGTCATATTAAGTTCTATCGATTTGCACTTTACCGGTAAAACCAACACATATTTCAACGACAATGTTCGAGGTGTATTGTGTGTTTAACGTGCGTAAATCTGTGCACATCCTGTCTCAATATAGTACGTGTCCGGGACGCGTTGAATGGGTTCAGTAGACCTATATGGGATGGGTTGTTTGAAAGTAATATGAAATTGTCCGGAATCCGTTGACCTCAGACAGAATACAGTAGTAGATCTAGCAGAAACGTGAAGACGTACATGTACACACACAAAGGATAACGTAGATTTGCCACGTGTATTGTTTGATAATGTACACGTGTGTGTGTGCACGAAATTAGGGTACATGGGCCGATTCGCATGTATCGTATTAATATCATGCTCGCGTTACTTTCGTGTTTTACAGTATTTGTCTTACAAAACACAAGCATGCGATATTGTCCGGCAAAACTGTCGTGTCAAGGCTATGTTTGTAGTAGCTATGGCCGACGGCAAGGCGCGCGCCTAAGCATTAAGAAACAGACAGACAGACAGTTTATTCTCATAAAACCACCAACGATGGTACAAGAGACATATTAATATACATTCAATTATACGTTTGATCAAGATGGACAATGCTTTACGTATAATTACTCATTAATAAATAACAAATAGTTAGACGAATGTTTCAGTAATAAATTGTGTACTTGGAATACAAACTTTGATAAACATTTTAACTGGTTTGCCTTTTTAGAATTGTACATGATTGTAATGTTGATGTTAATGAATATGAATCTTGTTCAACAAACACTTTTGTAATATTAATACTAATACTAATAATGTGCAGTTTTATATAGCTCAGGGCGCTGTACATTATTACCCCGGTCAATGGATCTGTGTGCATTCAATTCCAATAGGAAAATATACACCAAACTGCCATTCAAGGCGCTACAAGGATATCATTGACATATTCATCTCATCCTTCCGGGGACCCATTCTCTACTGGGTGAAACAGAGGCATGTTCGAATTAGGCCACTTGCCTTAGGTGACATCACAAGTTTTTCAGCCTGTGATTCAGTGTGGGGCAGGAACGAATCCTAGATTTAATCAGGTAGTATCGGTCACCATCCAAGCATCAGCCGTACTCGAAACGAATCGTGCCAGCAATTCAATTCAACTAGAATGTAGAATAAAGCTGGGCATATTAAATATTTATTTTACCTAGACGTATTAATTTAAAGTCACCTATTAAAAGGAATGAATAAAATATAACAATTCCACTTTGACAGCCGAATATTGGTCTGAATAATAATTGTTCAGATAATAATGTCATCGTTACTAGCAATTCACACGAAGCTCGTATGAAAAGCAATTATCAAGCTGCGTCTGATAATTCCTACGGACTCATATTTATTTAACCCTCTCCATGTTGAAGGCAACCAGAGATGCCCAGAAAGAGCAGTGTTTTTACTTAATCCAGCAGGGAGAGGGTTAAACTTAATATGTGCTCACGTCCAAAAGACACTCCACCAAGTTAGAATTGATGTACATTATAATTGTATTGCATACATCTTTGTAAATGACTTTTAAAAGTATAACCCACACACAGACAATTGTAATCTAAGCTACCACTATCGTAAATAAAACACATTTTGTGAACATCGTAGTTTTATGAAAAGTACATTGTTATATGCCAAGCAAAATGCACATGCAAAATTGATGAGCATTTCAGTTAAATTCAATAGAACAATACGCAGTGAATGGAATAAATATCAATTACGCATAGACAATAGAGATAGAGAGAGCGTGCAAGAACTGTTTGAATGGATCAGTAGTGAACTATTCATGACCATTTGCCAGAACGTCACATGATATAGTTGCGCATGTGCAACCATCACAATGCTAAGGCAAATTTGTAGGCAAGGTGAGCAATTTGCAGACATGGCAGACCACGTGTAACAAATGACTTTTATTAACGGATCACTCATCTGTGCAATAGCGTCTTCACCGTGACGTCATCACCAACGACAACGTTAGAATGTCAGCAAAGTCGTCATGAAGTCTCCAGAGTATATACTAAAAGGCGTCAGAGAACGTTATCCAAATAATTGAGTAATCTAGCACTTCAACATTGACGTAACAGATTGAAATAGGCTATGGGGTATGATGTTGGCAAGTTCACGATTGCGTTTATATTGTGCCTTGACGATTCATGTTCAATGGCCATGAACCCTATAGAACGTCTTTACAATCTGGACAGCAAAGTATTTCAGTAGACCGGTACCACCAGTATATTGGACACGTGCTCGGAAAAATACAAAATAATTCCAGCCAATGTCGTTATGCGTCTGACGTCATCCATACGACACAGTGTAGTATCACGCACTTTAGTACAGGGTGGACAAACACTCACACACACACGCACACACACACATACACACACACACACACACGCACACGCACACGCACGCACACACACACACACACACACACAATATCATGTTTCAACATCTACTATAAATATACCCGACATTAGGTTTCGCTAACGACGTGACATTATACATTCAGCATGGTATAATTAAGGAACATCACGTGACGTTCTTTGAGGTTAAATGATAAGGTATTTGGGAGACGTTGGATGTATGATACTAATACTGTCAAATGGTTCATTCTATAGTACTCCATGCATGGATGGGAATGTAACATAAATGGTAATTGAATACCTTTGGTACACTGTGTGTACATGTATTTCACAATGTTACGTGCTTTGGACTTTACTCAGTAAATATTAAAACTGTTAGGTATACTTTATTTTGGACAACAGTATATACCGACTAGTTTGTCTATACCGCGGAATGTTACGACAGCTAACAGTAATTAGACAAAATATAAATCATATATCGGTATGCTAGCGTCATATACCTGCATATACGAATGCTCATATTACTTAAAATATACGAAATATTCAAAGGAAAACGTTCCGTTAAAACGAATATAAGTACAAACGTGCATATTTAGATTAAGTTGTTCATAATTTTAAATTATTAAAACATACAAGGGCAATTGTTTATAATATAGTTTATAATACTACTTTCAGCCTTTCATTTGTGTGTGTATACATTATATGGCAACACTTCAAATGAATACATCTTGCGACACATCTTTCAATGTCATCGACGCTCAAGCGATTGTGATGAGTTAAACGGCATGAAAATAATTACGTCTCCATCCAGTAAAACAGTGACCACGTCAGTTAGAATTTTACGCAATACCAGAGCACGTTACTCACTCTATAACGCCGTGCAATACTCAGACAATGCCAGTCAGATCGAAGCTGGTGTAACTCGAACTGTTATCTGACATCCGTTCCCAATAGAGACCCTAATGCATGGACGACCCAACCCTGTTAGTGAGATCCATGCTTTGTTAGGAAAAGCATAACCGAGGAAGAAACATCAGGAATCATAATTACTGCTCCGTGCGACCTCGACTGCGTCCAAACATCTACTTTAACTAATTATATTTCTATACGTTAAAATTAAGCTAATACGCCCATTGTTGAGAAACGCACGTGTCTACCAAAACAAACACTTAACTCCAAGTTGAGAGTAATCAAACCTAAGGTAGGATACTGCAATACACATTCCCACGCAGGAATTATCCAGGGAGCAGTTACACAAATATAATTAACATTAGCCTAAATCCATCGTGTATAGAAGGCAAACGAACCAACAAAACCCGTTGATCCTTAATAAAATGAAACTGTTTTAAAATTCTATAGCGTTTTCCGTTAGATCCTAATTTGGTCATCTTTGATTTACGGCAAGGCTGATATACGTGGCTAGTCAACAACCCCCGTCATGGTAAGTGAAAGGACTGTTACTATTTTCACTTTGATTTCACTTGACTGATTTATATTTAGTATCCAGGCGTGGGAGGAATCAGCACCGGCGAGTCAAAACAAGTGACGTCAGTCCCATGCCGTACTCTATACCATGTGTCCATGTACTTGTAGGAATTGCCCTATTGTATTAGAACCATCACACGTGTCTGAGAGAGAGGGTAAACTTATGTCAGCCCTGGACATGATTGATCGCATGCTGTTCTGGGATTCACGTTTCCTCGTAAGTTGAAAATGTCAGAGAGACGTGTCCATTGATCAGATACCCATATTTACATACATTGCTCTATGTATCCTTTATCGAAGCTCTCGTATCTGCTACAAGAACATAAGCACTCTCGTAGCGTTCTATGAAACATAGTGGGATAAATATAAATGAAATGTCTATGTACATAAAACTATAGATATAAACCACGACGTTTCGTCTGCAACTATACAGACTTCATCAGGCAGTTAATAACGTTGGCCCAGTCACCTTAAACATAATGATAACGGTATCATTTCATGAATCTCTCTTATCCACTAAGAGATCATAACGCTCTCTTTGCAGTGTATTATCTATCGGCGTTATGGTCTGTTAGTGGATAAGAGATCTTCGTGAACGGATATCCATACCAGGGGCATGTTTCACAGAACAGTCGTGGCGCTACGAGAGACATAACTCGTGTACGTTAGCATGGAGTTGCTAAGGAGTTACGACTCTCGTAGCGCTACGACTGTTCTGTGAAACAATACCCTGGCACTTACGAGAGCGATATGGTTACAGTGGATAAGAAAGCTTCAAGAAACAATTCTAACCTTGGAATCTCTTCATAAAGACGTGAGACTCGTGCCACGAGGTCTTCTAAAGGCTGAGACATTGAGACCACTGAGGAGACTGAGACACTGATACGCTAGATAACGGAGACGATGAGATGACTGATACACTGAAACGTCTGAAATAACTGAGACAACTGTGATGACTGAGACATTGAGAAGCTTAGACATTGAGACGCTGAGACAACTCAGAAGCTGAGACATTGAGACGCTGAGATAACTGAGACGCTGCGATATTGAGACGCTGAAACATTGAGACGCTGAGACATTGAAACGCTGAGACATTGAGACGCTGAGACAACTGAGAAGCTGAGACATTGAAACGCTGAGACAACTGAGATGCCGGAGACAACTGAGGACTGAGACAACTGAGACGACTGAGACGACGGAGACGATCGAGACAACTGAGATACTGAGACATCGCTAATGTCAACGTTAACTGTGTAATACTGTGTCACGTTTTAAAGCTAGTATAAGGAACCAATAGTATTGCACCTGGCTATTACTCCTATGGGGCAAGGACATTTTACTCACTAAATTTAGATATTAGTCCACTGAATAACGATTTGTTTAAATAAACTTGGACTATCTGATACTGCTTCGTGTCTATGTGGTAATCCATGTGAAAATGTTATCCATTATTTACTTGAATGTCAGAAATACAATAGATAGTCGTGCTAGAAAGTATGCAACCAATTACTATACAACATTACTTAAATATCAATGCTAATATATTGTTAAATGACTGTTTGGATTTACAATTATCTGAAAATGAAACTATTTTAAAGTTAGTACAAATGTACATTAAACAAACAAAACGATTTGATTAATACAGAGTAATATTCCAGAGTGAGCTAGCACTCTAAAAAGCAGCCAATAACATACACCGCTCTCCAGCTCCATGCTGTGAGACAAATGCGTCCCAAGGAGGGACCAGTCTGCCGAAATCAGCTAAGCTGGAAGGCGACTGTAAAAACATTTAAATACACACACACACGTTTTAGTTGGTGTCGTTTTGTTCTGTGCCACTTCATGGCTTGTCAGTTTCAGGGGAGAGGATAGGACGAAACCCACAGCTCCTGTGGCGCTGAATGTTGCAGTAAACATGCGAGCACTGGCTGGTAGTACCAGACACAGTAGTCTAAAGGATGAGAACGTCATTGCCACGGTACAGACATCCTCGAAAACACAGGCCATTATGACTACACTAATCTCCGTCAAATATTAGACGAAGGTTAGTGTAGTCATAATGGCCTGGGTTTTCGAGGATGCGGTACAGACAGCTCATCCAATCATGATCGCGTCAGAAGGTAACTTTCGCGAACTTGATACCGAACTCGTTGGACGAGATTTGAACAGAGTCTTTGGCTCCTAAGGCAAACGGTCTACCATTGTGCTACCACCTACCTAAGATATTGTGTAGCAAAGATTAATAGCATACAATCACATATAATATATTGATGTTCGTTTTGGACTACTTCATAGCTACAACTGCAAAGTACATTCACTTGGCATACACACAGTAGTTGTATGTGTACTGGTTACGGGCCTATTATCGCCCAGGACCTATTATCGCCCACCCCCGCTGTAGCGCTTCCGCGTTCGTGATTGATTTGGATTATGGCATATTTTAAATAAAGCACACATACTAATTACTAATAAATGATAATTTGAGCAATAGTTGTATTTTCTTTTAAATTAATACCAATTAGCTTTAAAACGTACATAAAATTGAAAATGACATATCGGGGGTTGATCACGTGACTAAACAATAAGTCGCTTGTCTATTTTTGTTCGTCAGCCATAATGCCCTTTCATGTAGTTATGGCGTAGCACTTTCCCTCAATATCTACAGCATTTTATTTTTTCTACACGATGTACAATAATATCTCTCTATTAGTTTGTCATTAAGATCGCTTCAAAATGTCAAAAATACATCATTAGGCAAAACAAACAGTATGTTTTTATAATACGTGATTACATTCTTTACATCCAGAAAATTACGCATGCCGTCCTGTTTTATGGGGGCGATAATAGGTCCTGACAGTTGGATAAAAAGGCATATTTTCACCCTGTTTTCTGCCGTCGCTCGCGCTATAACCGAAGTGGCGCAGATAACTTTGAATATACCATAAGGTCACACTATAGCTATACATGTGCGATAGTAAGTATAATTAAGTTGATGTACATATTAATAAAACTATCCAGGAAAACGTTCATATTTCAAGCAATAATAGGCCCATAACCAGTAGTAGATAGAATTCCACTGCACCTCCCGGTACGGACTTTTGCTTGAACCTCTAGTATAAGCTTACGGTTATTAACGTGACTATGCTTGTATTTATAAGTTAATGCAATAAGGGGACACAACTCGATAGTGGTGCGGGTCAGTATAAAGGGGAAACACCTAAGATTGCCTTGTTTTGTTCTCAATTAAGTAATCTACCACCAATTATTGTTACACTCATTAAATTCAATAAATATTAAAATTTAAATAACCATTTGAACACGATGAAGTAGTTGGATGTATTGTACTATATTTTCTGGTTAAATTTCGTCAGACCACTAATTAAAGTAAGCCAACTATCTGTCACTAGATATAATTGGACTGCAATCAACGGAAATATATTTTTTAAATGCACTATTATGATAAATATTAAATATTTATATACCTTTTAACAAGATATATTGTGGAGAAAAGTATTTATTTAGAAAGCTACAGCAACGAGTATGACAGTTGCTTAAGTCTAATAATAATAATTAATTCCTTGTTCCAACAACATCCAAGGTACAGCTCGTTAAACCGACCTTAGACATCGTCAGCAAACGTCACCTTTACAAACAATAATTAAACTTAATTACCAGTACTTAACGCACTTTCAATTTTAAAAAGGAAATCTAATTAGCACCATTCCGAAGAGACTAGGCGAGTAAGTACATCAGCATTTAGTTGGAAGGTAAAGCAATACCACTAATTTCAAGTGAGACTGAAGAGACTATTAATTGCCCCACGTAGTGGTAACCCACACCTGAGATAAGAGACTTCCGTCAGACTACATCAGTGGGCACGCGAGGTTGTTCTTATGAGGAGGCTGGAACAAACATGTCAACTTCCCACAGGGAGATACAGCACGATCTTAGTGACAGGTTCAACTGGACAGTAACGTATTTCCGAGTCGTATGAAGAAGGTTCTTTGAAATGAATGAATCGTGTCTGTGAATCATACGTAGCATCCTTGTGGATTAACTTCATAGATATTTATTTAGACGTTTCATGTCATTGACCTGACGCCATGGCTTAACTGAGCATATAAACATATGATTATAGTCAATATAAAACACCAAAATATATTATTTAAATTATTTATCAATAATTCAAAGTAAATAACATGTTACGGATGGAAATAAATACACATTTGCATGGTAATTGTATATATATTAATGTTATTCAGGATGAGTTACATAGTAAATTTGATGCATACTATTGTAGTTTTATTTAGTACTGTGTAGCCAGAAGAAAACAACCACTGATTTCATTTTAGGATACACGTTAATGTCGTTATTGCCAATGCAATAGCCATATATACGATGATGACACGTTGATATGATACTAGTATATACAGTAACACCATGAATGTGTAGACAGATGTATGATATAGATATAAGACTCCATGCCTGCGTTTCACGAAAGGGTTGTATATTTACGCCGGACATATACTAGGACGTAAAGCATGAAGTTGCATGTAATTCCACGCTTTACGTCCTGATTTATGCCCGGCGTAAATATACGCCCCTTTCGTGAATGCTACCCTAAACCGGATGACAACTGGTTGCAACAGGCACAGTATCATGCAAGACTGGATAGAAGCTTGCATGGTTATCATCATCAGTTATCTCTTACTACAGAGTAGTACATCGTTTAGACCCCAACTTGCACATGCCCGATACTAGTATTCAACGACCTTTATAATATGTACTAGCGCCGATTGGAAATACAGTTATTATTAGAATGAACATTATCTACAGAAAAGAAGTCTATACAGAACATTTCAAATTAATATGTCAGTTAATGGATGTATCATGTCGCTGAAGCAGATATCATCCTTGTGGACGTTTCAAATCAATGTCAAATTATACTCACCTTATCTGAATACTAGTATATGCGATGAAAATACTGGTACAGCAATACTTTAATACAAGCCGACGTGTGTATGATATGTAATAAAAAGCATTGTCGAATGCAGTCCATTTGGTATCAAATTAATTCGTATTACTGTTACCTGGAAGTTCCCGAGTGTAGTGTGCTCATCAGTGTAGACTAGGCCTGCTATAGTTTAGTATACCATTGCATTGAAGGAATTCTTGGCATACTATAAGACAACTGATATTTACGATTGAGCGAGGAATAATATGCAGATATAACATGGACTACGTTTGACACCTGTCAACATATAAAATTAACAATTCCAATTATCTGAGTTGCTAATTTGATACAATAAGCCAAGTTCTATTAGAATTTGATGCATCGAACATTGACAACCAGCTTACCGGGTTTGTAACATTCACAACGAGGATGAAAACAGCAGCTGAAAACTTCAGCATCAACCCCAAACTTCACGGTGTATGGAGATCTGGGAAGTTTCTACCAGCCTTACACATTTACAAATAAAAAATAAAATTGTAATTATATAAAGTGCTCATCCTCGAAAACCCACGCCATTATGACTACATTAACCTCCGTCAAATAATTTTGACGGAGGTTAGTGTAGTCATAATGGCTTGGGTTTTCGAGGATGATAAGGTGCTGGACAAGTATAATTCGCTGTCAACGTGACCCTAGGAATAAATGGGTTAATGTACCGCCTTTGGTATGTGAATGAACGTTCTCCTTGTACAGATAAGTTTATTCCCCGTGTATAGAAGGTTAATCCATGCACCACTCTAGTCCATTTGACCTTATAACGACAAGGGCGGAAGGACCGGCGTGTCTATATGTAATACTCACCCTTCCGGTTTTAGGTAAATACTCATAGATACGCTATACAATGTACACCAACACATTTACTCTTCGAAGGCAATTGCCAAATTACCAACACAATTCCTATTGACTTTTCATTCCATCAAGTATGTATCATTCATTATTTATTATACAAGCAGTGCCCTTAGACAACCAATAGAGCAAAGGTCACCTACTATCAGCCATCCTACGTGCTTTTATCTGTTGTGATGAGACAATGATGAGAATATATGCCCACATGTGCACAGCAGCGATGCCACTGAACATTGCTATCCGTATACGACCCTACAGTGCACTGGGAGGCCTTGATTGGCAGCCCACTCGTTCCTGTCACGAAGATGTACCTTTGGGATGATGCCTCAACACTAATTATTTTCTGTGGGGGGGGGGGGGGGGGGGGGGGGGGGGGGGGGGGGGGGGGGGGG